>RJWM01002659.1:0-40087 GCA_004363535.1 Dasyprocta punctata
TTGATTTTCTCTATAGCTTCATCAAGCTGTTTCTTTATTGCATTTTCTATCATTTCAGAAAGTCCATTTGTGTGACTCCCACTGTCTTCCATTTCAGTATCTCTTGGGTTTGTTCTTTGTGGGCTGGGGGACTGAGACTGCCTCTTGGTCTTTCGTTTTGTCATTTTCTTCTGGAATCTATGTACCTCTGTGTCCTGTGAGGCTGGCTGGCCTTCCCCTGAGTTTCGCGCTGATTCTTGCGGTGTGCAGGATTGCGGGACCCAGTAGGCTGGGTCCCGTGCGCAGCAAGGAAGGGCAGCCTCCTAGGGCATGCAGGTGGAGCCTCCTCCTTTACTGGGTGGGGGCCAAGGCCTCCTGGTCCCAGGGAGCTATGCTGGGCACCGCGCGTTATGCGGACCGGACCCTGGTTCTGTCCGCAAGCTCGGCCCAACAGCTATGCCTGCGGGGCAGGCCCAGGCAGGTCCCAGGCCTACAGTGCCGGGAGCAACCCTGCTGGGCGGCGCGGTCTGCACAGGAGCTGTGGGATGGCACACGCTTGAGCCGAGCCGTGCGGCTGAAGAATGGAGCTGCCGTGCGCTCTGCACTCTGGTGGGGGGGGGCCCAAGCTCTCCAGGTCCCTGCAGCTATGTCGCTCAATTCCCGGTGAGCAGCTCTGGGTTCCTGGGCTGATTTGGGCTGGGCTGCGTACCTCTGTGTCCTGCGCAGCTGGCCGGCGTTCCCCTGAGGTTTGCGCTGATTCGAAACATAAGTTTTCTATTTAAAAATATTTGTCTTCCATTAATATGTGATATGAAATAGCAGAAATTATAGTGTGTTTAGCGTACTTACTACAGTGAATACTGCAACTTCCTCATTCTTTTACACATACTTTGCATAGTATTTGTCCATTTGAGGCATTGTTTTGTGATTTTGGGTATAGTAAGTTCAAGGAAAAGAAATTTAAAATTTAGGAGTCTATAACATCACTCATTACCATGAAAGAAAGGGTCATTCATTCTATTTACTATAGGAGCGCATGTGTGTGAGAGTTTGTGTGTGTGTGTGTTTGTGTGTTGCACAAGACAGTGGAGACAGTCATCTGAGCAAGGGGGTACACCCCATCAATCACAGACTTCTGGGGCACAGGTGCTCATCTCCCAGGCATGGGGCCAATTATGAAGGTCTAGCCTGGATCCCCAATCTCTCAAATGAGTGTACAGCAAAGGCTTAAATAAATGAGACAAATGGTATTATTTTAGGCCTCCAAGAGGATCAAAACCCTCTTGCAGAGTTCTTGATTCTGGGGGTTGAGACAAAGAGCTTCTCTGGGATGCCCATATTTATTAAGTTTTTAAATAAAGAGAGAGATACTGAGGAAAGCATGGGAACTGAGCGGACCTTGGGGGTCACTTCAAAGCCTTCTCCAGGTAGTAAATTATGCCAATTTAGGAAATCTGTCTTATTTACATGATGACATTTATGTTGAGCGTGAGATGCCTGCAGAAGTGAGATGCATGCAGCTGCAGTCTCTATTTACTTAATTGAGATTGGAGCCAGGTGCCCTCAGTTGTGGCCTTATCTTGCCCTTTGAGGTATCTCTGGCATCCCAGGTCACTACAGGTCTCAACCAGGACCAGTGATTCATAGAGGTTCACTTATTATGAATCAGCTTGCATCACCAGGCAAGGGGCCTAGGACAGATTCACAGATAAACATGAAAAGCCAATTAGTTAATTTTTAAATCCAGCTCAGAGTCACTTCATAGTGGTCTCTAACAATCAATTGCAAAATGCTATTTTCAATTCTTCTGTGTAATATAAGTCAAGATTTTATTTGGATGTCCTGATTCTGACATGAACCTGAGGAATAAGAGACACAAAACACAGTGACCATTAGCCTCATGACTACTATGCTGTCATCTGCTATCATATATTATTGGGGTTATCAGGTGTTGTGGATACTTTCTGGAGATTCTTTGATGTTTCTTGTGGTTTGGAACAAAGAGTTTAACGAGACAAGCACAAAAGATAATGAGATTTTACACTTATTAAAGGTGGAAATAGCCAATGGGACAAACTGGAACCTCAGAGCACTTGGCCTATGAAGAAAGGAGCAGGGAACTGCATTAAGGAGAAGTATACTGTGTGCTAACTGAGACTGCTCTAGAAAAGTGTCAGCCTGAGTGTTGGGCTGGCACACCATTTTTTCCAAGAACGAGCAATAAACTGAGTTGTGTTCTGGACTCAAAGTGAGTGTAGAGTGATCTGTGATTTTCTTCTCCAGTGAGCGAAATGGCTGCGATTGGTCAAGCAATAGTGTGTGTGTGTGTGTGTGTGTGTGTACATGAGGTATTCAATGAACAAAGTGAAGACTTACTGTAAGGAAGGGTGTTGTATGTACAAGGTAGTGGCTCTCAAGGTGTAGAGGAGATCTCAATTAAAGGGAGTTAAATACAAAGAGAAATTTAGTCACAGGGACAAAACTTCTAAACCTAGGGAAATGAATACAAGGAGAATGAATTCTTGGGACATTGACCCATACATTATTCTGAAAAGCTATGGTTTGTGTCTAGATGTCCCCCCGCAAAGCCTCATGCAATCATAAGGCAAGGGGGGGGCTTTTTAGAGGAGGCCAGGATCTGGAGTTTGTGATTGATTCATTGTCCAATGTTGGAATTGAGGATATTAGTGTCACACTTGTCCTAATCTCAGTAGCCTGCGTACAATATCCCTTGTTGCTTTTGCTGCCTTCTGAAACCATGAACTGTTCACCACCCAGCCACCTTACCTTGGAGCAAGCCAATTATGGACTGCACCCTCTATGAACTATGAGCTAAATGAACCTTTCTCAGTCTAACTTTGGGTGATGGGTATTTTGACCAGCAATAAAAAAAGTAAATAAGACCTGGGGCAAATATCACAGGGCTGGGTTGACCTGAAGGACTAGTTATTCCTGGATAGTCTATTGGGACAAATTTCAGAAGTCTGGAAGGATAGCTTTTGTACCAAAGACAAAGGTCAAAGTTAAGAGAGAAAGCCCCCAGAAGACTTTTATTATTGGAACTCACAAGGATTTACCTTTGGAACTGAAGTTTCAACCACCACCTTCAGATCCCAGGCTACTTCTATAAACAAAAGTTTAGTGGCAGAAGGTCAGTCCAACACAGGTTAAAAAACATCTTGCCTTTACCACAGAACTGTGTTCAGAGGTGCAATTTACACTTGTGCCTTGCATATAATAACTGAGGGTTAAGAAAAAAGGCTGTTAGTAAAGTATGAGCCAGTAGGTGACAAGGTCAAGGAAAAGTGCACATGACCAATTCCAGGTCCACCTCCAGTACACCAAAACTGGAATTGAATGCAGTCAAACCTAAGTGATGCCTAGGGTGCAGAATGACAAGGGAACTGTCTTGGGTAGACATCTCAACCAGGGCAAATAGGAGTCTTGACAGATCTTTGACTCTTCAACTCTTTAAAATATATAACTCCAAAAACTATCAACTAGTCTCTTTCCACACCCAAACCTGGCTTGAACAGTTTTGTTTCCCATCTGTGGTTATCAAAGCCATACAATCCTCTGAAAATCCTGCGAGACTATTTCAACATTAAGAGAAACTATCAGTCTAATCCTTCTTTAAACAGTCCAAGCTTCACTGTGTGAGGAGGTTTCTCTCTCTCTCTCTCCCTAATTCTTACTAGAGTAAGAGTAAGATCTCTGCATGGATTAGTCCATCTCTGCAACAATTGGTCAATTACAAGTGATCTCTGCACTAGTTAGTCACTCATAAGAGTTTCTGTTTATGTTTATATATCCAAAACAGGTTATTTTAACTATAACTCAACTTGGCCACTACTTCTAAGAGTGCATGCTGGTCTAAAAGTTGTGTGTGTCTATGTTCCTTGTTTATCTGTTTAAACTGAACAATGTATCTGAAGAAACTTTTCTTTTCTTTTTTTTTTCTTGTTTTTGGTATATCTTTCCAAAAATAAACGTGAGACACAGTGGTCTCTCTTCCTATAAAGCGCTTTATAAGATCCCATATACGTACAAAACTATGAAACTCTTCACTAGGAAAACTAAGAATGAATTTACAAAAGTATGGCATAGTGGCCTATTCTTCCACTTTCTGCTCTCACAGACTAAAAGGACTTCTCTCACAAACTCCACAGCTGGAGTTTACTAATCATCAGTTCCAGCTAGGAGACTTGGTGCTGATTCAGACCTGGAAATAAATGAAGCTCCAGTCCAATTCTGAAGGTCCGTTCCAAGTACTCTTGACCATCAATATGGCTGTGCAAATAGCTGAAAAGTGTTGCTCTTATTATATTGAAGAGATTAATAATCCAACATCTCTAAACAAAGGCCCAAAAGTTACAATCAGTGTCTACTGGTCAGGAGCAGATATTGTAAAAGGAAACCTTGTAGGGAGGGTGACCCTCAGAGTGATTAATAATTCCACTTTACATAAATCAAAACAGCATCCACCCCTCCTCAAAGTAAACCTTCACAACTGCCAGCAAATGACCCCAAAAAGATAAAGATATTTGAGACCAAAACCTTGAGACAAATTGTAGAGATCGAGACCAATTTTGGAGATACAAATGGATGGCTTAAATTTCCAAGAGGAGCTCTCAGTAAGAGTGTGTGCTTTGCTTGCACAGATAGACAGGCTCAGGTGGTTCTGCTTTACCCTTGGATGAGATGCAGATCCTCAAGGTAAGCTGTGTATGTTGGCTACCAGAACATGAATGCCTAGGAAATTGAAAAAAAAATCCTCTGTTTTTCCCTGCAGTACAGAAGTCAGACCCAAAGTCTGTCCCCTCTTATCCGTAGAAAGTGTCAATTATTCCTTTTGTCTCACAAGGACAGTGGAGCAAAATTTTGATATAGCTGGAATATAACTCTCAACGTGCTAGATGTCATATGTGCGGAGTTCATGTTCCCCGAAATCAAAGAATGAATTCCAAAGGACAAAAAAGGTTAAGAGCAGGAAAAGTTTGCAAGAGATAGATCTTAAGACACAGGAGGGGCCCTGGAAGTGGGTTGCTACCAAGTCCTGCTGTCAGGGGTATTTATACAGCAAAGTTACAATGTAGGTACAACCTGGGTTAAACTATAACTGCCTGTAGGATTACAAGTATAGCTGCTTACCTAATACTGATCCAGAGGGGAAGTGGGTCATATTGCAAGGGTGCGTGGAATGAACAAAGGTGTTTTAAGGAAAGGATGAGTTCAGGTGCCTTGGTCACCCACCTGGGTGACTGATGCCTGTCTGGACTCTGTGTACCAGGTGGTACTAACTTACAGTATAATTCAGAGTTACTTTTTATACCTTAGGGAGGAATGTAGACCTGGCCATTGCATCTTTATCTTGAGGCCTGGACTTTTTACAATGCAACTCAAAGCACAATTCTAATGTCTTTATTTTATTTTATTTTATTTTATTTTATTTTACTTTATTTTAATTGTTGACTGTCTTGAGAGCCTACTCTCTCTCTGACGGTATATTAATTTATATCTAATTTAACTACCTATAATAGTTTTACAGGCCAATGGGTAAACACACCATCTGCACCAAATTTGTAAATGTCACTGAACAAAACAGTGGTAACAATTCAAACCTCCAAGTACACCAGGCCTATGTCTAAACAAAGAAGCCTTGCTGACCAGATGCCATCCAACAGGGCAGAAATTTGCATTCTTGTTCAATTGGCTCTTCTACTCACTCTGGCATTTCAATGGTTTCCAAAAAAGTCACGTAGTCACCAAAGTAAGAGGTCTGTGTCAGGATTCTTTGACTCCAACATCTATATAGACTTAACTGGACTTCCAAAAGAGGGCACCTAATAAATTCAAGAGAAAATATCAAATAGCTACTGGATTTGAGTCAGTTCCTTTCTGGTGATACTTAACAATAAAAATGCATATTGGATTCATTACATTTATTATAATCAACAGGGATTTGTCAATTACACGAGGAATGCTTTACAAGGAATAGCCATTCAATTAGATGGCACTAGTAGGATTGCTTTAGATATAATTGTAGCTTTAAAAAAAAAGTGAGGGTTTATGTGCTGCTAAAATGACACTGTTGGGCTCTTCCCAAGATTTAGCTATTATAAATTGTGCTGCTGTAAATATAGGTATGCATACATCACTGTGGTATGTTTCTTCAACTCTTTCAGGAAGATCACTGGAAAGGCAGCACCTGAGTCAAATGGAACCACTAGTTTTAATTTTTTATAGAATTTCCATACTGATTTCCATAGTGGTTGTACCAATTTGCATTCCCTGTAGCTAACCTTAAGTGATATAAATTGAACAATGTGTTTAAGTATAGAACTGTTCTGTCTTGTGAGAAATCCCAAGAATAAATAGGGTACATAATGGAGGACAGATATTGAGAAGTAGGAGGAATATGTTCAAATGTGAAGAGGAACAAGGTATGAAGGAGGATTAAGGGAGGGAAGAGAAAAGGCAAAAAAAAAAAACAAAAATCAGAAGGGAGGAGGTGCTGAAAGGTAAGGAGAAGAATGAGGAAAAAAATGTAAGATAAGATATATCATGTACAGTTACAAATTCCCTATGAAGAACAGGATCAATATGAATGACAAATATATACTAATAAAAAGTAAAGATTAAAAGATTGAAACAAATCACAGTGTTGCACCTTTCTTCCTATTAACACAGCTCCAAGTGGGAATAAACCCGAGGACAAACAAATCTGGTCAACAAATTAGCAAAAATTTCAGAAATAGATGATCTGTTTACAGATTGGGAAAAAAATGGTTTGAAAAATGAAAGGGAATGATTACAGCTCACTAATAATTATGGCAAGAATTCTAACCTCTTTTGGGTGCTGTATTATACCATGTATAAGGAGACTAACTCAGAGGTTAATTGAGATATCTCTAACCAAACAGACACCCATGTCCTATCGACAAAACAACCTGTTATTGTTAGAGTCTGCACCAAATTATCAGAGTCTCAGCAAGTTCTACAAGATCTTAAAAGTCAACAAATCCTAATCTGACATAAAAACAGGATAGTATGATAAAAGAGAGGAAGAGAGAGTGTGTGACAAACAAAGAATTTAAACGGTCTATTTTCAGGCTGAGTTCTACACATTTGGAAGGGTATCTACACAAAGGAAGGGGGAAATATTCTATTAAGGGTAGAACTCACTATGCCAACTGTAGAAAGGATTGACTGCTATGAACTTTCTTCCTGTAGTTAGTTTCATCTTTTGCTTTTAGAAACTCACAAACTGCTTCCAAAGAGAGCAAAGAAGTTAGGCACAGATAGCAGACTCTATGTAACCTCTGAGCACTAGGCCAATGAGAAAAGGAGGAGGGAACTGCCTGAAAGAAGGGTGGAGATTCATGGTAGGAATTAAATTGCTTACAGGGACTCCCCTTTGGAGTGTTAGATTGTTTGTTGGGTTGGCACCCTATCTTTGTAAGGACTAGAAATAAATTACCTTAGGTTCTTTGCCCTTCCTACCTCTAAAACTCCATTCTTTGGGTCTGGATATTTCTTACAATAAGGCAGCCAGAAAAGTTTTACATGCAGAATAGACTATTTATAATCAATTATAAAAAATACAGCTTTATATATCGATGTAACTCAACCAATGCATGAAGAAATGGCATATCAATTCCTTAGGGTATTTTAAAATGAAACATGGAAGATAGAAACTTCCATATTAAAAAAGGTAAAATCTATTTCAGAGTCTTTAGTCTAAACAGTATTAGTCAGTTTGAGAGTTCAGACAGTATGTTCCACCCACTACTATTCAGTAGGTAATTTAACAATCAAAAAAATAAAGGCTTTCAGAATCTATAGACTTATTTATCTTCAAACCCTTATAGCAAAATAATGTAACTAAAATGTAAGGTACTATTCTGAGTGGTTTTATCATTGTCCAAAGCTTTTTGTTGCCTTAAAATTTGGAAAAATGCACAAACTGCTCATTAAGCATGGAAAATTAGCATCCATATTTCCACATTCTACAAAATTTCACTTAAAGACAAAGAATTGACAGAGATAGTGGGTGATGAGGGAGTTTGGCATGGTTTTGTAACAAGAATTTAAAAGAAGAAGCAGTCGTTCATCAGAAGAGTAGAGAAAGATGAAACCTGAAATCTAGATACCCAATATCTGGTGAATGAGTACAGCTCATGCAGTCTGATTCTTGGCTGGATCAGGAATTAGAGTTCAGGTACCTCATGAGGCAGAGTAAAGTAGAACTGAAATTGGTGAATTCACCTAGAAAACTATGTAGAAGAAAAGTGAATGTTTACCTAATGAATCTGTAATTAACACAGTCTGGTGGCCAGGAAATGTGAGTGTCCCTAGATATGTAGACACTGAGCATAAAGGGTTCTGAAAAATTAAAGGTCAGAAAAAGGTAAGGTATCTGTTTATAAAATTATTATACATATAAGTTATTAATATATTTCTGTATTACAGACTTTCTTTTACATAACATTTTCATGTTATTCTTTTACTGATAATGTGCTAAATGTGATTAATTTATATAATATTTACATGCTTTAGAAGAGAGACCAATACTTTTGACTTTATTTTATATTTAAAAGTATTAAATAGAAAAAAAATTGAGATCATCCAAACTGAGTTAAAAATCTATTTCCATTACACAATGTGACAACTTTATTTTCCAAAAGAATGATTAGAAAATGTCTCTAAAAATAATACTTAAGAATGGCAAAACTCCCAAAACAGCAAAATCTGAATGTGCCTGGGGTTGTTTCTGCATCCTCTGTTCTGTTCTCTTGCCTCCTTTTGTGCCAGTGTCATGGTAGGCATCTTCCTGAAAGAGTTAAAGTTGCCATTTTACATTCATACCCTCATTTATAGCAGAACAGTTCATAGGAGCTAAACTTTGAAAGTGACTTGTATGTTCATCAGCAAGTGAATGGATAAAGTAAATGTGCTATTTATACACAATGGAGTCTTACTCTGACATAAAGAATAAGCTTGAATCATTTGTACAAAAATTGATGCAACTTGAGACCAAAAATGTTAAGTGAATTAAAGCAGACACTCAACTTTAAATATCACATGATTTTCCTTAGATAAGAAAACCACAATACAAATTTTTGAAAAACAAAGTAATTTATAGATGACAGGCAACAAAGAGATAGATGTTTTACACATGGCATAGGGGCCAAGGCATGGAGAATGGCAGATGAAGGGAAGTAAAAAAAGAATTAAAATGTGTTATGCACATACACCAACTTCCCATGAAGAATGTCATTATGTGTTACAAGCTAATAAAAAAATTAAAGTTAAAAAGTAGAAAAAAACCCAGAAGAATTCATTGTTCTTTAGAGCAGAAAAATTTGAAAAGTTTGACTCCTCAAGTTGCTATTCTTATTTACTCACAAAGGAAATTCAAGCAAATACAAAACATAATTTTTGAAAAGCGATATTGATGTTGATTTGAATTACAAATACATGTTCAAAGTATATTTCACATTCATTTGGTTAAAATTTCAATAATTTTTGCTGAGAAATCCTTGGATTCATTCTCACATGCAAATGTCAAGAAGCTATAAATCTGCTTCTTCAGTTCTGGTATCACAGGGCATTTTTGTTATCTGTCACTGAAATCTCTACTTTTAAATTTGTATTTCCACAGTATAACTCAGTTATACTTTTATGATAATTTTATTTGAAAATGTGTAATGAAATCATATATAAGATCCTTTTATGTTATTAGTTGACACATTAAGAAAAATCTTTGTTGTGAAATAAATTTATTTTGGATGTAAAGCAAGTATTAAAAATATAAATATAAACATTCAAAATACATTGGGTCAGGCACACTATAAACATATTTATAACAAAATATTATATTAGGAAAATCAACACACACACTAACGCACATATATTGTATGTATCTTATATAAGTTAAGTACAAATATGTATAAAAGATAGTGTATCTCACAAAACAGCACCTAAGGAGGTTCCCGCAAGAGGAGAAAATTGCCGTAGCTGCTCTTTGTGTGTTCGGTCCTAAATGGTGTTGAGATAGCTTGGGTAGATTGAAAGCTAATGAACACAATACCAACAGTTGCTGAGTGATTAACATGTCTACATACAGAGCTGAGCAGGAATATGTTTCAAAGTTTTAAGGCCATAAGGTAGAATAATTTGAGTTTCCTCGTGTTCTTTCTACAAATCTTAATTTTTTGTACCCTACCTCTAAGTTAGTAAGATAAAGACAAAACTTTGTACGATTCATGATGGACAAGAAATATTTAAAGTACAGTTTAATTGACTATTTATTAAAATAAATTGCTAGTATTTAGTGACTGCAGATACATATATAATTTGTACATAAATACCTAGTAGTTTATAATTTTTCCTGTTTTATAAACAGTGTGGATTCAAAACCCTGATGAAAATAATACCTTAAGTTTTTATTTTCCCTGTAATTTAAAATTTGGATCATTTAAACCATGGTTCTACAATTTATTTCCTTTTTTAAGTACTTTTTAAAACTTTTCTGTGTCTCAATATGTATTTCTGTAAAGTGATGATAGCTCCTATGTCATGTTTATGAGGATTAAATCAGTTTATACATAAATAAAATATATAGCAAATAGAGAAGAAAAAAGAATGTTTGTTGTTGCTGTGTAAAAAAGACATATGCATTGATTATTCTTATTTGCCCCAAATCTTCCATCATTGTGCTAGAGTAGTATTAGAAAAGATATTTGAAATCATAATCTTTCAGAATACATAAAGGGCTATAATGTCTTTTGATTTAAAAAATTGAAAAATTTCAAAGATGAATGTATTAAGTTCAGCATGCTTCTAATATTTAGATTGAGAATACCTGTGCACATATTGAATGATATTTCATTGGATATTTCTTTTTAAAAATACTTTTTAGATTTGTCATTTATTTTAATATTTTAATAATTATATTTAAAATTATAAGTTTACAAAATTTCTATGTATTTCTTTTGGCTTATATCTGGATGTCCTCCCAAAGACTTATGTTCTCATAGGTGGGTGTCTGAGAGGTGACTGGGTCATGGGTATGTGATACTGGATTAGTACTCTGATGGGTTTATAGCTGAATTTGATGTTGAGAAATGAAGCTTGGAAAAAATACGTGGGTGACAGAGGATATGGTATGGAAGATTATATATCTCAATACTTCACTTCTGCTCTGTCTCCTTCCCACCTGCCATGCCATGAACTGTTTCTCCTCTGCTATGTCCCTCCGCCATGCTGCACTGCTTGGAGCGTGATAACCATAGCCTGAATCTGATACAAACTGTGAGCCAAAATAAGATTTCCCTCTTCTAAATTGTGGGTGTTGTGTATTGCATTTCAGCAATGAAAAAGTAACTAATACAGAGTATTGTACCAGAGAAGTGGGGTCATTTGTGTGACTACCTGGCAATGTGATTCAGAAGCTGTTGATACTGACTTTCAGGAGAACCTTAGAAAGACTTGAAGATGGCACCTGCAGAAGCACCCCTAGAATGCTGTGAACTGAGTTTGATGGAATATTATGAGTTGAGTCCAAAAGACCAGAATGCTGAAAGTAACGCATCCACAAAGCCCAGAATGAGGAGTTTCCTGTTGGGACTATAAGGGATTTCACTGGCAGTTACACTCAACACCATTTGTGTTATGGACTTACCAAAAATTTTTCTGCACTTAGCTAATATCCATAGACATTTCAGACATCTAAGATTAAGGGCAGCAGTCTAATTAAACTGGCAGAAGAAATTTCAAGGCAGTCTACATTAATGTGGTGGCAAGGCTTCTGTTGGGTGCTTTCAGTTTGCTGTACCTTGAGACTCAAGATCAAACTGCTCAGCAGAATGATTAACAGTTTTGAGTTTGGATATATAGGAAGATATGGTAAATTTTGAGCTTGCCAAGATGGAGCAGAGAACTTGATTGGTGAAAAGATTAATATTAAGAATCTAAATACTGTACTTTTGGAAAGGACAACAGAAAATATAGCCTTAGTGTATTACAAGAACTAGCAAGACACTACCTTTTGCAAACTCACAATCAAAACTTACATTTGAGAAGAGTCCAGGGCACCATGTTCCAGAATGGAAGCAGCCTATGAAATAGCTATTTATTCAACATTATTCAGTTCACTTAGGTGCTCAGTTATTCAGGCACTCAGAGGCATACATAACTGCCAGTAAGATGTAAAAGGGGTCAGTTACTTTTCCAGCTGGTCTGGTAGTAAACCTTGGCATCATCCACATGAGGTCAGTTTTATACACATGTAGAATGCAAGGGTTTTGGGGGTGAAGCAGGGTTCCACTAAAATTTTAGAAAAAAAAAAAGCCTGGAAGACCAGGCAGTGTGCTTACTAGAGGGCAGTGTGTAAAGCTGTGAGTGTGAAGCTGCTAGTGCAGTGGAGACCTTAGAAGGCTGGAGAAACCACGTATGTGGATCATTATGCCATAGATTGCCATCGGTGTGGGACATGGAACTATTATGCTTAATGCTTGATCTGCTAGGATTTGGTCTTGCTTTGATTTCATTCTTTCCACTCTATTTCTTACAATTGGTATAAGAATGTTAATTCTGTGTTGTATGTTTTGAAATGTTTAACTCTCTTTTCATTTTTACAGGAAAACTCAGCTAAGAGTTTGCCTTAAAACACAGAGACTTGAATTTAGACTCTTCAGCAAGGCCAAGACTATTAGCACTTTGCCAACTCTCAGACGTGAACTAACACATTTTGCTTAAAGGCATACATGTGTGCCTTTGTAGGACCAGAGAAGGAAAGTTAAGTCTCATGTATGGATATCCTCCCAAAGTCTCATGAACTCATAGGAGGAGATGTTGTGAGGTCTCTGAGTGACACGTGTGTGTGTGTGTGTGTGTGTGTGTGTGTGTGTGAAACTGGATTAGTCCAGTGATGGTTTTAAACTGAGTGTGATCTTGGGAAGTTAAGTATGGTGGAAGCAGTTGGATCACTGTGACTGTGGTCTGGAACCATACATACCTACTCTCTTCCCTTCATCTTTCTCTGCTTCCTGTCATGCCATGAACTACTTCTCCTCTTCTTTGTCAGTCAGCCATGCAGGCCCACCTTGGTGCATGCTGACTATGAACTGAAATCCCTACTAACTGTAAACCAAAATGAATCTTTTCTCCTTTAATTTGTGGGTATTGGACATATGTTTCAGTAACAAGAAAGTAAATAAGATAATATTTTATTAAATAAAAATATAAAAATGTGAAGCATACATGTAAAATAAAGTTAAAACTAATGTGAATACATCAATTACACTGATAAATCTAAATTTAGGAAGAGATAGCTATACCTCCCAAATTAGCTACATGCCCCTCCCTATAACCTATAAATGTACCAAGGATTGTTTATTGCCTTATGTTTTATTTTAAATAGAAAAAAAACATAAATGATGATATAAAATTTCCAAACAGTATAATAGAGTAACAATTGTTGATACATTGGGTGTTGTTATTTTCAAATTAGTTGCTCAGATTACAAACTGTAGGCATTAAAAATAGATCAAATAATGTAAGCGCAAAACTTTCTTTTCAATGTACTAAGAGAAATCGGTAGTATAACTATCTTAACTATCATGTATGTTTATATATATATATATATATATATTTCTTTTCCCTTCTTTCTTTTCTCCTTTCCCCCTCCTAGTTTCTCTTTCCTTTTGAAAAATTTCTTCCAATTTCACAATACCTATTTTATGATTTGGATTTTATTTACTGTTCCAGCTTCTTAAACTAGGGAGGCAATATGCAACTCTGATTTATTTCACTTGTGAGTGTGGTCTTAAGTTGCATCCATTCACCTATGAAAGTCTTCAGTTTATTCTTCATTATTGCTGAGTAGTACTCCCTTATGTAAAAACACCACATCTTTTTTATCCATTCATTGGTTGATGAACATTTGGGTTGCTTTCAAGATCTAGCTATTACAAATTGTGCTGCTATAAGCAAGGGTGTACATATATCATGGTGGTATGATGATTTTAATTCATTCTGGGAACATATCAGAAAGTTCCAGTATTTGATTTCCAGTTTCATCTGTCTCATTGTGCTCCAGACTTGTAGTGGGTGGCCTGAGAGTCTGGGGTTGCATTTTGATTCTGCGTCTGGTGGCCACCTGGCCTGGGTGTCCCCAGTGGTGGTCTTGCCTTCTCAAAAGATAGTTCTCCTCCTCTATTTCATATACATACATATATGCTAACAATTTATTTTATATATTTTGAATAATTAATAAAATTTCATTTTCTTTTTTCCTCTGCAACTGAATTTTTGGCATAATGTTATGCATGTGATTTTTTTTTTTAACCAGAAATTGAACTCAGGACCTTGTGTTTGCCAGGCAGGCACTATGCCAGAGCTACATTCCTGGCTTGCAAATTAAATATATATTGCTATTCTATCTTAGTTCTAGTTATTTGATTAACACATATTATATTACATCATGTATACATCTCTTAATTCATCTATTTAAACCATCCTTTTATAGCCAGGTGTGGTGGCTGAGGTAGGAGGAACGTTGTGAGTTCGAGGCTGGCTTGGGCTACAACCCAAGTGCAAGGCCGGCCTGAGCTATACACTGCAACCCTACCTCAAAAAACTAGGGCTGGGAGTTTGGTTCAGTAGCTTAAGTGCCTGTCTGGCAGATGTGAGGCTATGAGTTCGATCCCAGGTGCTGCAAAAAAAATAATAATAGTAAAAAAAAAAAAAAAAAAGCATTATTTTTCATGTTACCACAACAAATATTGATCATTAAAATATTTTTTATATTTCTTAGTATAAATCCACAAAGTATAACTTTTGTACTAAGTAGTGTTTGTTAATCTGTGAGTTACAACATTTCAGAGGGTTATAAAGAAATTTAGAATACTATATAAACCATTAAGTGTGTATTTGGCTATACTATGTAGGTTTGTATTAAGAATACTCTGTAATCTCTTATGATCATTTTCATTTCTGTAGTCTGTTGTAATATCTCCATTTTCATCTCTGATTTTATTTATTTTATGCCTCTTTATATTTTTGTTAGGCTAGTTAAATGCTTGTTGATTTTCCTTGCCTTTTTAAAATAAACAGCTCTGCATTTTACCGATCTTTTTAATCTTTAGTCTCTAGGTATTTCATTTATCTTTGCTAGGACTTTATTATTTTTTTTCTTGTGTTACATTTGGGAGTAGCTTACTAATTTTTTCCTAGTTCACTGAGATGAAACAATGGGTGAATTATTTAACTATTTTCTGTTCGGAGATATAGATGGCTTATGCCTATAATTTCCCACTTAGTACTATTTTGATTGTCTCTTAAGTTTGATATTTTTCTATTTTCATTGGATTTAGTACAATTTTTAATTCCTTTTGTTTCTTTGACTCATTGGTTTTCCAGTAGTATGTTTCATAAAATCAAATTTCTGAAGTTTCTTTTGTTGGTTTGTTCATATTTTTCAGTTGTTGGACTGAAAATTTTTCAAATATTTGTTAGTTTCATTTCACCTAAGTACAGTAAAATGTAAAGTGTCTCAGTTAATTTCTTGTATGGATCATCCTGTATGGATGATCTCTCCGCTGTTTTAAATTGGCAATTGAATTTTCCTATATGACTATATTGCAGTCTGCAGCCATCTTTAAATCTATTAATATTGGCTTTGTTTATAAAAGTGCTCCAATTTCTGCTGCATATGTATTTAATTTTATAATTTTTTCTATACTGACCCTTTTATCATTATGCACAAACTCTTTTCCCTTATTTCAAATTTTTTCTCTTAAAGTGTTTTTGATCTGAGACACATAGTTATTCCTATTCACTTTTTATTTCCAGTTGGATAGAAAATTCTTGTCTTTTCTTTCATTTGTAGGTGATTGATTTACTGGTGAACTGTGCCTCTTGTCTGTAGCTTGTAATTTGTATCTTGCTTTTGTCACTGTATGCCTTTTATTTGGAGAATTTAATTAATAGCATTCTATGTAATTATTGCTATGTAAATTCTTTCTTCTGACCCATGGTGATCCGCCTGCCTCAGCCTCTAGAGTACTAGGATTACAGGTGTGCTATATCATACCTGGCAGAATTCCTTTCAAATCAAGTCTGTTGCTAATAAATTTCCTCAGCTTTTATCTGTCTTGAGAATTATTTATCATTTTTTAGACTTCATTTCTAAAGTCCACCTTTTCTGGATTGAGTATTATTGGACTGTGGGTTTTTTCCTTCATCATTTTGAGTGTATTATTTTATTCGCACCTTGACTTTCAGTTTCTGTGGAGAAATTTAGTGTTCTCTCTTTTGCAACTCTTTTAATTCTTATGTACTTATAATTTTTTTCTTATTGTTCTCATTTTTGTATTTTGATTATATGCATGATTATTCTTTGGGTTCTACTTAACTGAAGTTTTTTGTAAATCTTGTATATGGATGTTGGCTTCCTTTTGCAATGGCATCTCTGTTCATGAATTTAATTTGTTCTATGACTCTGGGGAAATTGGTCACATTCATATTTATGTGGGAAAGATGGCCATGGTCATATTTGTCACCCAATAGGGAGTTCATAGATGGAAGCAAAATTTTGCCAGTGCTTCTGATTGTGAAACAAATAGTTTGTGAACAGAAGGATTTGTGAACCAAGACATTATTGCATTAGGAAAATTTTCATCAACTATTTCCTTCAAAATGCATTCTGGTTCTATTTCTTCTTTTTCACCATTTTGTAATTATTTTATGCATAAGTTTAATGTAATTGTGTTCAATAATTTTTATGACTTTCTATAGTTTTTTAATTTACTTTTATGCTCTCATTATTGTTTGATTTCAAATATTTTATGTTTAAAAGTTATTGACTGTTTCTTTAGGGGTTTTTTGTGTCTGTGGTTTTGTGTGTGGGGGGGGATAAACACAGTGCCTTCAACCTAACCTACATCCCCAGGTTTTTTTAAGTTAGACTTTTATATTGAGATATTAAGTTGCCCAAGTTGTGCTTGACTTAGTGACACTTCTATCACATTTGACTGTGTCCCTTTAGTTTGAGCAATGCAGCTGCAGAATCACTTTATTACATTTTTATTTTATTTCATTTCATTACTCATCTTCCCCATATTTTTTGATGTATAGACTCAGTAACCTCAAGGTCTCTTAGAAGGACTCCTAGACTTTCCCACTTACACACAAAAGTGAGGTACTTACTTTTTCCAATCTGCATTTTTCCCTTTAGACACAGCACACTCTTGCCCCCTGCAAACACCTCTGTTTTCTTTCCTACTTAGGCAGAAGATTAGGATATGGGAAACTGGCTGGATAAGTTGGTGTGATTATCAAGCACAAAGATTCAGGAAGCATGCAACCAAGCCCTGCTCCTGAGCCCAATAAGAAAATGCAACTTCACTTCTTCTCGCAAAAGTCAAGCAGGTTTTTGATACGATGGCCTAGATCTGACATCAGTCTGAGGAGTGTGGCATACAGTACATGGCTGCCATTAAGCTTCTGGCCACTGTACTCTCACACTGGCCCACTCTCACCCTGTAATTTACTGCTTTTCTTACATTTCAGTGGGCCACACTCACTCTGAAGAGCATTTTCCTTTACCTGTCTTTAATAAATGTAAAACATCACTACCCCTAGCACTTATTTTGTTCAATTATTTGTTCAGGATAAGAAGAACCTAGAAAAAAATCTCTAAAAGCTGTCACCAGAAGCCTACAACCCAGTAACACTACTGGTTTATAACATACTATTAAACTTTCCTTTGATTTTGTTTCTGCCTTGACAAATTCTTTCACCACATTTCTTGCCTGCACAAGTATCTTTAAAAGCATCCTTGAACACTTGTTGAGTAGGGTTGAAGGTAACAGAGTAAAATGGTTTACTGGAGTGTTGTTGCAATGCAGTTAAATAAAATGTGAGCACAATGACAGCAGTGAGTTATCGTAAGGTATAGAACACTTTTGAGCTGATTCCAAAGTATCTAAGAACTAACCCAAGTCAAACTAGTGAAAAAAATCAATGTTTTTAAATATTTATGAATTTCTTTTCTTATTTTTTCTTCATTTGCTGTATTGGTAATTAAGCCCATGGACGTTGCACTGAACTACACAAATATTTGTGTCAAGACCTTTCTTCTAAGCTGCCCAGTCTAAGTTTGATTGCATGATCTTCCTGTCATATCTTCCTTGGCATGTGCCACCATTTCTGGTTCCAAAGATCTTTTTCACAAAGAAATGTAAGAAATGTAGTCACAATGGACAGGAATCTAACTCTGAGACTCTCTTAAGTTTTATAGTATCTTTCTTAATTCTTAAATATATGAAAATAAATGAGAGGCATTCCAGATCCCTTTGAAAAAATGTTTCAATGTAGAAGAAATTTATGGAGTGAATAATGCTCCTAACCTTCCCCATTATGATCTAAGCCATTACAGAGGGTGGCTGCTCACTGGAGGAAAAGAAATAGACATGTCTTTGTGCCTATCATTTATTAAATATGGTTCTAACTAGAACCATTCACCAGATACACAAATAGTTCTGAGGTATATGTTCCAGAACTCAAGAGTTTTTGTTTTCTTCTTTTACTTTATGTATGCTGGAACACATGAATCCAATATGATTAAATTTTGATAATAATTTCTAGTGAACCACTTATGAGATATTACAGTGTAAACACAAAATTTTAAAAATTGTTACTTTATTTAGAGAAAAATATGGAAATTTAAAAAAATCATATATTTAAAAGTTAAAGACAAACAGATTTTTGTAACATTTGTTTTTATTCTTATAAAAGTAATAATAAAAGGAGCATAAGTGACAGAAACATTTAGGTATTACAAAGTTTATATTAACAAAGGATCCAAACTTTTTTTTTCTTTAAATAAAAATTTTCTACACTTGAGCAGGAGTTTAGAATATCATAGTTCTTCATGCTTCTCTTTTAATAAGTAAGTTCCCAAAAGCCTCTAGACACTATGCTACAAAAGCAATAAATTGCATTCTTATTAAAAAATTAAAAAATCACTGAACATGCAAATATCATACAGTGTTACCATATGATCTGAACTGGTGGTTCCAAACAGGGTGAGAAAGGAAATCATGACCCAAAGGAGGAGTTTAGGAGAGTTTTATTGGAAATAAAAATATAACTCCTGAATTTCCAGACAGGATCTCAAGTGATTGGCTGTATGATCACTCAATCTAGAGCTACTAAAAGATAAGCAGAACACTGGAATTGCTCATTTGTTTAGTGGTCACCCTCTGTGAACAATCAGAACTCACCCAGTTCTTCATCAGGTAGGGTTCATTGAAAACTGGTCTTCTAGAGAGAATTATCTGGTTATTTTGCATTTTAATGTCATTAAAACTCAGTAGCTTAATAGGCGGTGACTCCACCTTACTTTATTGCACTTTCTGTTGCCTAAGGAAGTTTATCCTTGGCCCAAAGACTGCTTTCACTGTCTACTCTTATTTTAATTTTTATGATTGTGGC
Organism: Dasyprocta punctata; assembly: GCA_004363535.1. Taxonomy (NCBI): domain Eukaryota; kingdom Metazoa; phylum Chordata; class Mammalia; order Rodentia; family Dasyproctidae; genus Dasyprocta; species Dasyprocta punctata. Next base: position 19,483 of record RJWM01002659.1, read on the forward strand.
TAGTCACTCAACTCTACCTCAGAGGCTTCCCTCCTTGCTAGCTGCCTTAATCATAGGATAGCTAAAGAAACTCTTTTTTACAATAGTAACCTGAAGGCATATATCCAAATATTTAGAATATTTTTATACTGCCATATATTTTCAAATTACTTACTCCTTAGAATTTGAATTCAGGCTTCAAGTGCATCAGCAATACTGATTCCGATTTTTGAAACAAAACATTTAGTAAATTTCTCCTAAATCCTTTACACATAAAAGATTTTGAAATATCGCTGCTGACACAATATAAATTCAAATGATTTTGGTACCAGGGCTGTTTCTATGGAGTTGTCTTTACATTCTCATTATCTTTGCCTTTCCATTCCTTGAAAATATGTTTGTAAATATCACTCCACGGCTCTTTTGCCTGGCATTATAAATTACAAAGAGAAGCCACATTTAAATATCTAAAATGGTAATTGCTAAATCTTTCTACAGATTTATAGAACCTAGAGTATCTGATAACCTTTTCAATTCCCCTCTTTAGTGTTTAGTTTTATAAATTGCTTTGAATATTTCCCTTTTAAGCAAATATAGTATAGTAATTGGTCATAGTGACATAGGAAACTAAAGCATGAACAGTGTACAGGTTGACACCAATCAGAGAACCTGAAGTCAGAAAGGGGATGGTAAAAGACCACGACCCTTCAGCTCCTGACTGATGTGAGCCTTGTCACCCTCCCACCCTGCACTCTTCCAGACGTGTTTCTCTTACTATTTTTACTGGCACAAGTTCCTTCTGCACAGTACTTCTTTTCAGAGTGCTTCTTCATGCCCTACTTTTCTTACATTCAGTATCTACAGTAAATGTAAAACTATTGTATTTTTAACTTGTTTTGTTGAATTTTTTGAACAGCTCAACAACCACCAAGGAACCCTTGCATACCTCAGTACCCTGGTAACAATAGAAGGTGAATGTTTACTGATATGTTCTGACCGGAGAGAAGGAGAGGCGGCCCGGTCCCCAGATGATGAAGACTTCACTCAGCTCTCACCTCTTCACCTGCTCCTCCTCTTCTTCCCTATGAAAGTGCATTTGTTGCTCAGTTCCCTGAGACGGAGCTTTGCAGATTGTCCTTCCAACTTTTTCAGGGCTGTTCTTTGAATAAAATTGACCCCTGGCTACCAACTCTTACCTTCTAAATATTGTCTTTCAAACAGGACACTGCCTGAACTCACACAGGTACAATGCAGATCATTTTAATTTTGTTGTAACACAGGAGCTGCTGAAAATATTTGATTTTTTACATTTTTTTTACAATTTTAACAAAAGTGTATCACTGCTGTAATGCAGTATCAACTTTTATTTCTAGGACATGTGTTATAAATAGTATGTAATAGTAATATGCACTATCTTGCAAAATTACTTTTCTGTAGGACAGTCTTTGCCTGAAAATTCTCCAAGCAAATATTGAATTTACAGAGTATGAATAATATCAGGTTTAGCTAGACATATTTTAAAGTATCCCTTTCTTCATGTAGAAATGACTTAGAAATAAGTGCCCTTTTCCAAGTGAATATGCATTAATTAGCCAACAAGAAATGAGTCTGGAATCAGATTGTTGTCACTTAATCTAAAATATCTTGTCTTCATATTGTCTTATGACAAAATTTAACCGACGAGACTTTTTTGTTTTTTGAACAGGTCTTGTACTGGACTTGTGATGCACCAGCTTTTTGATATTTTATCAGCCTCAAAGAGCATTCTTTCACTAGTTTGCTGTTGTAGACACTAGAATATTGAAATGTTGTGAAAGTGACCACCTCTAACCATTTCCAACTGGTCCAAGTCTTTGGATTCCATCATCTCTGAATCACTAGAATGCTTTTCTCACTGATTTTCCAGTTTCTGCACTTCCATTCCTTCATCTTTCCCAACAAGAAGATGCTCCTCAGTTTGAAGTGTAAGCCACACCTCAGCTGAGTTTTCTCCAGTGTCTTGTCATATTGCAATAAAATGTAAACCACAATTCCTGACCTAGGAGAGACCTGTAGAATCTTGCCTACTGCTATGTCTGGTATGTCTTTTTTCTTGCATTGTCTTAAAAAGTGACTCCTTCTGTGTCCAGATTTGGATTTCTTTATGATTTAGTCTCTTATGCATTTCAGATGTCATATAAAATTTCTCCTAATTAGTGATGCATCAGTAACATTAACAAAGAAATGAACCCATTTCATTTCCTTCAAAACTAATCTCTAACTTTATTTTCTCCTTTGCATCTATTTCCATTGGCATATTATATGTAACAGTAGGCTCATAATACTATTTGATAGTTGAATGATAATGAGAACCAATTAACATTTGTCCTAGTACACTTGACTATTAGTTTCAACAGTACATAGTTTCATATGCAAAGAATGTTCTTATTCATTATTTTTTAAAATGTCATTGTATTTTGGCAGAGGACATGATCTATATCATTGATATTCTTTTATATCAATATTAAAGGATATTTCATTAGTCACTTTCCCATTACTGGGAAAAATTACCTAATACCCACAACTGAAAAGAGGACAAATTTACTTTGGCTCACAGATCTCAGAGGATTCAATCACAGAGCCAGGGACAAGAATACACCCTGCCACGCCAAGCCCATAACTCACCTCCAGCCAGGCCCAGCTCCAACGTGTGTGCTTAGCTACTGAATTTATCAATGGACAAATCCACTGACTGTATCACCCTTATGATCCAGTTACCTTCCAAACACATGAGACTTTCTTTGGGGTGCATTTTGGAACAGTAGGGAAATTCAATAATTTCTGTAAATTCCCATAATTTAAGAATAAAATAAAGACTGAGCCTGCCTGGCAGGAACAAGGTCTTGAGTTCAATCCCTGGTACCAAAAAAAATTTTTTTTAAAAGGACTGAGATACTTTTTTTCTGCTGTTATTTTCTGTTATACAGTACCTTTTTTCTTTAATAACAATTTTAATGTCTCTCTAACAAACTTTTCTCCCACAAACTACAATAAATTTGGAATTATAGGTGAATATTTTGTTTACTAGGTCCCAAAAATGATTTAAAATGGTTTTATTTCTTATTTTACTGTGACCTACAATGTATATGGTATATAAATTCATAATTTTAAAGCATTATTTTCTGCACAAAATGTGATTTAGAAAGTGTATAAAGTTTGAGAAATAGGAAAACTCAAATATAAAGTGTTGATTATTGTAGAATAGATATATCCTATTCAGTTGTAAATGGGAATTACACAAGGGAATCACTTTACAGTTATGGGGAGCTAATGAACAGAGTATTTGTAACATTATTTGAAAATAAATGCAACTAAATTATAAAATTGATATATACCCTTTATCATTTAAACAATATAGAATAATATAAAAACAAATGTATAATATTCCAAGATCCCAATGTCTTTCAGATGAAATAAATTATCATTTTCTACCAATTCATTTTCAGACATTTTAACTATAATATAGAATAAATGCAAAAAGGGTAGAAAGTAGATGGTTAGAATGATGCTTAGAAATGCTTTTGCAAAAATATAATGTACTTACATGTTATTTTAAAGTATAAAAAATAAAATGCAAATAGGATTTCAAAAAAGTGGAAGTTTAAGGAGTGGTCTATCATCTTCAAATGTGTTTTCAACAGCACAGTATCAGAAATGGAAACATCTTTGTTGTGTTAAAAGAACAAATGCTTAGAGTTGTGTGTACTATGGTTTGCTTTCAAGACAGATTGTGAGTTTTATAAAATATTGCTGTGTGGCTACAAAAGATCTCAATATTACCAATTTTATATTTTTTTTACAGTATTTTCTTCAATGTGCTACTCTCCATTACAAGTACTTGACAAAACAAAGCACTACAGTTTGGATCTGAAATGTTATACCAATACCATGAGTTAAAAGTTTAGGGAGCCGGTGGCCCTACTGAGACTTAGTGGACCCATAGGAGGTGGAGATTTGCTGCAGAAAGTGAGGCCATGGGAGGTGTGTTTTTGCAGGGAACATGGGGAATACAGCCACTTTCTGGCTCTCCCTTGGTTTCCTTGCTGTCATGAAGTGCCCCCCACATCCCTGCCTTGGGTTCTGCCTCATCACAACCACAGAGATATCATCCCAATCAAGCATGAATGAAAGTCTTTAAAAATGTGAGGCAAAGTCAACTTTTCTGCCTTAAAAGTTTAATATCACAGGGATTTTGTCATGGTAACAATAAGATGACTTAACACACCAGGATACTGACTTGTTACAGATCCTCAAAAGCATAGTGTATTATTTATTTCCAAGTATTCAGTCTTCACAGAGGTTCTATCATGACAATTTCTCTTGAACTCAGGAATATTTCTGTCACTTCTTATCTCCATTTTTTGAGTTTTACTATGAAATACGGTTCAGTATTATTTTCTTATCAAATTCTAATTCTTTCCAAATTGGGATGGGTATACTTTATTCTTATATTAATAATAAAATAGAAACATTATATTGTACTATATATGTTGGTCAATTTCTATCATAATGTCTGCTTTTTAAAACTGTCTTCTGGTACTAAATATTACTTTTTTTTCCTTTAATACTCATTTTTTCATAATAATTCTTGTTTTGTTCACTATAAGAAACATTTTCAAATTCTTTTTTTTTTTTTTTTGCCTTGATAATGCTCTGTGTCAGGTTTTCTCAGCAAGTAGGATGCTCTTATATCCTACACAATCTACCCTGTTGATAAAGATTTCATTTCATATATAACATTCATTTCTTATTCCACTGATTTGATATTTCTGTGTGATATTAATTTTGCCTTTTTTATGAATAATTGACAAAACATTTTTATTCTTTCATGATATAAATTTTGACTAGGACTTATTTTCTAGGAAAGGGTTTGTCTTGATGTATCTTTTTCTCCCAACTGTGGGCTGAACGCCCATGGTGAGAGTGTCTTCCTAGGCTCATTTGTGCCAGGTTTCATTTTCAGAGTTCCTGATTACTCTTCTCTTCCACTTGCACATTATGACTGCAGAAAAGTTTATTTCACTTATTTTTGGAAAGTATTTTATTTCTACAATTAATTCCTTGATGATGAGGAATATTTCTTGTTTTGTTTACTTTTCTCATCACTGAGGCAAAACACCTAACACCATAAGTTAAAAGAGGGAAGGTTTATTTCAGCTCACATTTGTAGAAGTTTCAGTCAATTTCAGTTGGCTCCAGTGCAGAGTGCCATGGCAGAGGGGCATCACAGAAAGAAGAATCATGATGTGGCAAAGCAGAAAAGTAGTTAAGTACAGGGGCAGTCTTTCTCTCTGGTTTTTATCCTTTCCAGGCTACCTGCCTTTTGGGTGGTGTCACCCACACCCAGTGTGGGTCTTCCTATTATCCACACCCAGAACTCTGCTAAAGCAATCAGTTGGATAATTTTCCAACTTAATCCCAGTATCACTTAGTTTAGATGTAGCCACCTCTGAAAAACCTCACCAATGACCACAAGAGGCATTGGGGAAACCTCTAGATACAAGTCATAGCATGCCTTATATTTAGATATATGTTTTTTGTCTTTTTTGCTTTTCACTATAAATACAAATCACACAAGAGCAGTCATGTCTGATATTTTATAGTTAAATTGGTAAAAATAAAAGTTGGAAAAATCTTTTGTGATAAAATTATAAAATTTCACCCTAGGACATCAAATGATAATGACCAGAGTGTCTGCATAAAGATAATTCTGGTAGTACATAGGGGAAGATTTATATAAGAAAAATACAATTTTGAGGACAAATGAAGGTTAAAAATGGCAATACTTATGAAAACAAATAGCATTAGTATTCAGTGTCTAAAACAAAGTCTATTTCATGCCAAACACTCTAAATAAGTTTTTTTTTTTAACAGTAGTAAGTGATTTAATGACCTCAGCAATAATATAAATAGGGATTTTGATCATGCTTTTTTGGTGGTGAGACCAAGCAATCAAAAACACATAATTTAGATTAGTCATCCAATAGTAGATGGTGTGATAATGATGGGAATCAAAGTAGGTATTTTGGAGCAGGTGCTTTTTTAGTAGAATCGTGGTCATGTTCCATTAAATTGTTTCAAGAGATTATGAATATTATAAGCTATTGAAACCATATACTACAATGAAGTATAGAATGCTATTGAAATATTGTATTATGTTGGAAAAATGAAACCTGAAATTTGATATAAGTAATAGGAAGAAGGAACAAATGGAAGACACACAAAAACATAGATAATTAAATACTTTTTGGATGAAATGATATTGAAAAAAATAAAACAACATCACCAGAAAATTGGAACCAGTTCTTACAGTATAAAGACCTGTAGAAACACGGAATCCAAGATAGTTCTGTCTCTCTGATTTTCACACAGTTGAAAGCATGCTACAGAAACAGAATAAAAATGTAGGTAAATAAGTCTTATAATGTTCACTTAATATTTTGCAAAGAAAATATTTAATGATGATCAAATTAGGAAAACTGATACTGATCACTTATGACAAAATTAACTAGAGCTTTGAGTAATACAATGAGTAGCAGATGATTGTGTGTTTTCTAATGAGTAAATGAAATGTCACTGTTAGAAATATGTTCTAAATGTGTGTAAAAGTAAACCTGTGGTAACGATAATTCAATGTCTTGCTTACTCTTACTTTTGTCTCGTTGCTGGGACAAAATACTTGACATCCAAAATGAAGGAAGGAAAGGTGTACTTATCTTACAGTTTTTGGAGGTTTCAGTCCATAATCAGCTGGCTCCAAGGCAGGGTGGCATGGCACAGGGACAACACTTCAAGGCAGCACCCAAGCAAAAGCAGCCAGAGCAAAAGGGGCAAGAGCAAGCTTTGTCTCCTCCCTTATATTGTACATAGGAACCCCACCCACCCCAGGGTGGGTGTAGCATTCACAAATCTCCTTGCCTTCCTTTGCACCGAGATGAGGATATTTACAAAGTAGGAACCCTGACTCCCTACTGAGTCTCTCAGTTAAACTTCTGACCTCCTAAGATTGACACAATGAACAGGTAACTGCTTGTGCTCTACACCTCAGGATGTAGAACTTCTGAGTTACTTAATAAAGCTTTGCAAGTTGACACAATGTATAAACCATAACATTCAGTAAATCCATAAAATATTGTTTATAATTCCAAAATCTAAGAAGCCTAAAAATATGATTTTTATAAACTGTTTGATTCATTCATTGTAAAATTTTTGTATTTTTCTTTAAAAACATTAATTGCACAGAGTATATTACCTTGACTGTAGAAAGTCTCTTGCCTTAAATATCTGAAAATTTTAAAAATGTGCCTTGTCCAAGAGTTTGTGTACAGGGATCCTGTTCTGGTTTGTGTCTAGATGTCCCCCCAAAGCTCATGTGGTCGTAGGTGGAACTTTTTCAGAGGTGCTGGACCTAGGGTGTGTGACTATTCATGGTGTATTACTGAGATCAAGGGCACTAGTGCAAGCATATGAATGCTACCCACTCTAAGTAGCCCGGTTAGGATTACAGGGTAGAAAGAGCTGTGGTTGCTCCATTGCTTAGTTTTACTGTCTTCTGCTGCAATGAGCTTTTTCTCCTCTGATTTACCTGTCTGCCACACCACCCTGCCTTGGAGTCTGACAACTATGGACTGAAACCTCTACAAACCATAAGACAAATAAACTTTTCCTCCTTTAACTTTGGGTGTCAGGTATTTTGTGTTAGCAGCTAGGAAAGTAACTAAGACAGACTCCCACTCTGTAGAAATGGTCTAGTCAGCTGTGTATGTTATTCATTAACAAAATTCCCTAGAATACAGGACACATTAATCAACACTAAGTGAACATCATTGTAGATATGATCGCCACCTGTCTGAAGTCATCACTTGTACAGAAGCAGAGAAAAACTTTAGCAAGTTTAATTCAAACAAGAAAAAGATTAGCAATGGGTAACAAACACATAGACGTCTTCTCAGCTTGTCCTAGTGTTTATATGTAACAAGGTGATTTAGTTGAAGTGCTGTATTCTTTTTGAGAAAATCACATGTCAAAATGGTACTTGCTAAACCCAATAAACTGATAATTGTTCCTGTATATTGTGGCTAATGTTTTACATTTGGAAAATAACAATACAGATGTTTGTACATGAGGTGAGATAACCTTTGAATAAATTAAGTTATCAAAATAATCAATAATGTACATTTCAAAGACTATAGGTCTTTTAAATTATGCAAGTGCTATAATTATAACTGTATTTGCATAGTTCTGTGATATTTTGAAATACTTGGAACTTCTGTTTTTAAGTTCAGGCAAGATTACAAAGCATACTGTGATGATAACAGACTTTGAAGTCATATATCTTTATAAATCAAAGTTCAGAATGCAGATGTCAGTTTCCAATCTACAAAACATATGTAGCCTTAAATGACTTTTCATTATGTTCAAAACTAAACACAGTCAATTTATATGTAAGTTTCCTTAGAAACATAGAAAAAGTTAACAGAATATTTTGTAAAATGGCTTCCCTCGCTGAGCATCATGTAAGTGAAGCAGGACAGAAATATAATGATGTCAACATAATACTGTGCCAAGCACTTCATTAACAGTATACTTGAATTCTCATAAAACTTAGGAAACTACAGATTGATAACAAGTAAATGATGAGTTTTGTTGTTCAGAGTCTGCCAATAGCCAGTGAATGTCCAAGACCATCCACATCCATATCCTAAATCTAACACTTCGATTTAGAAGCAGATGACATCGTTAAGCATAAATAGTCTTCAAAACCAGTCAAATCTGGATTGCAAAATCTGTTCTCATACTTACTATGCCTATGATAACATTAATATGAAATTATCTCTTTCTTTATTTTCAAATTATTATGGTAAGAAATGCTATACAGATCAGTTAGGAGAATGAAATAGGTTATCTATCACCAAGATGGAATTGATCCCATAATTAATAGAAAAAAGTAGTTTCCTGTGCATAAGAAATAGTAAGATGGGAATTTAGAAAACCCACATTACACTATGTTTTAAAGTGCAATGGAATGGAAATTTATTTTAGCAAATTTATTGAATTGGAACATTTTCCTTTTGTGAAAAGAGTTTGTATTTCATCAGTGTTTCTAAAATTTTGCCAAAAAGAGAATTTAATGCTTAAAATTAAATATATTATACTTACAGTGTAGGTCAAAAATTTGCATTTGTTCATAAATTTGGCCCTCTTTATGTTATCCTCCAATTTCATATGGAGTCAATCTAGATTCCTTGTCTATATTTTAGAAAATTTGACCACCATTTTTTAAGAGTCATCAATTTGTATGTTTCTCCTGGTTAATTCCACACTATCTTGTATTCTGCACATTTGTTTTTTTTATTTTATTTTTTGAAACTCATTCATTGGCTCTCATTCCCTAATTCCTTCTTTGAAAGAAATCATGAAGATGGTAATAAAGATGATGTTTATAGTGAAGATAACTATTCATTGTGATCATAATTGTAGTTTAGAAAATTTCCAAAGCCCATTGTATGTAATTTTCTTTAGTTCTTATAGTGCAGCAATTTATGAAGCGGTACATACAAATATTATCTCCATTATAGAGATGATCAGTGGTAGTATCGAAGGATAACAAAGTTGGCCAAAGTTACTCAAGTATAAAATGAAGATGTGAAAAAAAATGATGTTGGAGTTTACCCAAAAGTGGACTAGTTCTAGAAGTCAACATCCTTACCATGATGTTATTCTGCTTCCCAAATACAGAAAATATCCTACACATTATCATATGCCTAAATATTCCAGAATTTTCTGATCTCACATTTGCTCCATAATAGTATATTCCAACTATATAGGTTTTTAGGTATTATTTGTTTTTAATTGTTGAATAAAATTGTATATATTTATGGTGTGCAACAAGTTGGCTTAACATAGCTATGTACTGTGAAGTAGTTAAAGCTGTTTAAAATACACATTATCTAACACAATTTTCACCTTTTTTGCTGGCAAGTTTGTTTAAAGTCTGCTCTTATAACAATTTTCAAGCATGCACTATAAAACTATTTAACACGATATGCAATGTATATCTGGAGATTTTTCTTCAAGTGTGCACTATATTGTTGCTAACTATATTCAATGTGATGTACAATATATCTCTTGATGCTTTTCTTTATTTAAATGAATGTGTGTTTCCATCAGCTGTAATCTCTTCAAATCCATTTAGCCACCATTTTATTCTCTTTTTATGAGTATCAGTTGTTTTATACTTCATATATAAAGTAAATCATGTATCATTTGTCTTTCTTGTGGTTGGCACATTTCATGTACATTGAATCTGAAACACTCTTCCATTTTGTCACTAATGATAGGGTTTCTTTTTTCTTTTTTTCTTTTTCAAAAATAAGGTGAATAGTATTCTGATGTGTTTATTCTGTATTTTTTAAAATTTTATCTCATGTCTTGGCTATAGTGAATTACTGTTTTAAAAGTCAAGAGAGTGCAGATGTTTCTTTCAAATACTGAATTTGCATTCTTTGGACACGTCCCATAGTACAATTTTTAATTCATATTGTATTCTTTAGCAGAAACCCAGTCTCATATCCCAAAATGACTACACTAATTTATATACTACCAAAAGCGTACAGATATTCTCTTTACTTCGCTGCCTCCTCAACATTTTTAAGGACTTTTATATGTATGCTGATAGACCTGATAGCAAACAAAAAAGTATCTCACTCTGGTTTTGTCATTTCTTTGATGATTAGTGACGGTGAGTATTTCCTCATACATCTGTTGGCAGTTGGAATGTTTTCTTTTGAAATAACTTTCCAGGTTCTTTGTACCTTCTTAATTGTGTTTTTTCATAGTATTAATTTAGTTGAATATCTTATATGTTTCATGAATTAACCCCTTAGTAGACATATGTTTTGCAAATACATGTCCCCATTTCATAGATTATGTCTTCCCTCCGTTGGCATTAGCCTTTTATGATCCTTTGTAGTACTGTGGTAGTGATTACAGTGTCTCTGCTTTTACACTTCGTGCAAATCTACTTGTTTGGCTTTGCTTTTCTTGTCTGTGCTTTTGTGTCATAAATAATTCTTAGATTAGTGTCATAGTTTTATTTTTCCTTATAGGTTCTTCCCATACCTTAATGGTATTAGGTTTTAAATTCAATTATTTAATTCATTTCCATTGATTTTAATATATGACATAAGGTGAGAGTTTAATTTCCTTTTGTTGTATATGGATATGAAGATTTCACAGGGCTATTTATTAAAGACCATGCCATTTTCCCATTATGTCCCAGAGCTCTTTGTAAAAAGCAATAGTCCACATGCATATGGATTTATTGCTAGCTCTCTATTTTCTTTCTTTGGCTTTGTAAAATGTCAAGATGTTGTTTTGACTAGAATAGCTTTGTAACAGATTTTGATCCAGTAATACGATGTCTCCATCATTGTTTTTCTTGTTCAAGATTAATTTGGCTATTTGTTACGTCTTGCATTTTTAGAGAAATTTAAAACTCATAGTTCTCTAAAAAATGTCACTGAAATTTTGAAAGGGATTACATTGAGTCGATACATAACTTCGGGTAGCATGGACATGTTAATATTATTTCCATCAGTGAAATGTGTTATTTTTCCATTTATTTGTATTTTTCATAGATTATTTCATCATCTCAAAATTTTCAGTGTATAGATCTCCTACCTCCTTGTTTCAATTTAGCCATTTGTTTTTTTTTTTTTTTTTTGCTTATTTGTCTTTTTGAACCTATGGTGAGATTGTTTTGTAAACTCTTCCCAAATTATTCATTTTTAGTGTACAGAAATTGTATGTAGGTCTTATGTCCTGAAGCTTTAATGAATTTATGTATTATTTATAACAGTGTTTTGGTAGACGACTTAGTCTTTCTATTCATATGACAATGTCATGTGTTGAGAAAATTTAACTTCTTTGTTTCTGTTTTGCTGTGTTCTATTTCTTTCTATTGCCTAATTCCTCTAAGACTGCTAATATTGTGTTGAATAGGTAACGAAAGAATGAGCATCCTTGTCATATTCCTGAATTTTGAAAAAAACATTCCAATTTTCATCAATGTGTATATTATTATATTCTTATTGCCTTTATTTTGTTGAATTTCATTTGTTCTATATTCATTTTGCAGATTTTGCAAAGAAAATTTGTTAAATTTTGTCGATTTTCTTTTCTTCAATTCAAATTATACCATTATTCTCTTCCTTCTGTTAATGCAAAGTATTACATTTATAGATTTGCATCCTAGAAACAAACTGTGTTGATTACAGTGAATGATTCTTTTAATGTGCTACTGAATTTGGTTTGGTAGTATTTTCTTAATTTTTGCATATATGTCCATCAGGGGTATTAATCTGTAATTTTTCTTTTTTCGTCTTGCCCTTCTCTGATTTTTGTATCAGGATAATGCACTCCTCTTAAAATAAGTTTGAAAATGTTCCCTCTCCTAGTTTTTGGAGGAATTTGAGAGAGATTGGCATGATTTGTTTCACAGGCATAGCATTGATCAGTGAAGCCATCATCAGGTCCTGGACTACATATAATTTTGTACATCAGTCTCTTATGAGCCTTTCAGGTTTTGTGCTAACAGATATAAACTGTCTTCTTTCATTTCTGATTTTGTTGAGTCTTCTTTCTGTCTTAAGATAGATAAAAGTTTGTCAATTTAATCTTTCAAAAATATACCTCAGTGCCATTAATCTTTTCTACTACTTTTCCAGTCTGTATCATTTCATTTCTCCACATTTCTTTTTTTTTTTTTTTGTCATATGTAACCTCTGTTGCATTGAGACCCATTCTTTTTACATTCATTCTTCATTCATAGATAGATTTTTATCAAGAAAAGCTGTCAGAGTGTTTCAACTTCTTTTTCTTCTTTTTTCTTTTGGTACTGGCAATCGAATCAGTGTTTTTCTTCTTTTGTATCAAATAAAATTATCATATGTATTTTTAAAAATTTTTGTTGTTTTCTTCCTTCTACTAATTTTGGGCTTAGTTTTTTCTTTTCAAATTACTTAAAGTACAATGTTAAGTTACTTATTTGATATACCTTTTTCTCTTTTGATGTAGTTTATTGCCACAAACTTCCTTCTTAGATGCTTTGGTTGCGTCTAATATGTATTTGGAATATCGTGTTTCAATTACCATTTATCTCAAAATCTTTTAAAAAGCATCCTTGTATTTTCCTCCGTGGCCCATTATTTATTTCAGAACATGTTGTTTAATTTCCATATGCATATTTGCATATTTTCTGAACTTTGACCAATTATTGATTTCGAGTTTTGTGTTATTGTAACTGGGAAATACTCTTGGTATGTCATAGTGTTGTAAAGAGATATACTTAATTCTACCAGCTCCAAAATACTTTAGCATTTATTTGTTTTTTTTCTTCACAGCTAATCAAGTTTTAAAACATCCCAAACTTGTATTCCTAATGACCATATCTGGATATTTTAAACCATGTTTTGATCCATTCCTTTCCATGTTTTATGTTTATTCATATCATTTAAAAATATTTCTGGCAGTGACATTTTAGTAAGTCTTCTTAAATGATCTTAGTATATCAATTGAAAACATTGTTCTTAGGCTTATGAGACTTTCAAAAAGTCTTTATAGCTTTATAAATAACATTTTCCAGACACCATTTCTGTTTTCACTTTTTGTTCTACTGTGATCTTTGTAATAGCCCACACCCACCAATCTATCTTCAATTCTGTGACTCAATTTATGTCTGTTCCTTGTCAAGTCACATCTGTTCTTCCTAAAACTCATTTTGAACAGCATATATTATCCCTAATGTCCTATTGGAATCATTATAACTCTGAATGGAGATTTAGACAGTATTAAAAGAAAGTTAAAGGCTTATGGCAAAAAAATTTAATATAATTATTCTATATAACTCCTTAGCATCAAAACCATATTTTAAAATTTCCAAATAATTACAGAGGAACATTATAGTTCTTTTTAAAATAATAGCTCAGAACTGAAACCCAGACAGTTACTTGTCTATGTTTCCATTAACTTCAAAGCTGGCATTACTGCAAGTGATTTCTGTAAATGCAGTTTCACAAGAGAAATGAACAGAAGACAGGAGACAAATGTTATCATTAAGATTAATGTGAGAGAAGAATCACTCTTAAATCATTCTTGCTTGCTGCTGGTCTTATTTGGATGAAAAGTTCAAGTCTCAGCTTTCAAACTTATAAATTAAAATTCTGATAACTATATTTCCTGTTCCTCCTACTTACCACTCATTTTCTCCTTTTCCATTTATGTTTAGAAGTTCATCCTCAGGGCATCACTGAATTTACTTCATCATTGTCATCAATAACCTTGTTATTTCTAAACCAATGGTCATTTCTCAGGCTTCATTTCATTTCACTATTCAGTAGTTCTTGATATTATGTATTAGTTCTTTCCACTTGAAAATAAGTTCTCTTCTCAGTGGCCACTTCTTTCCAATTTGCTTTTCTTATCTATCCAGTCCATAAATGTTGACTCTCCCCTACATTCGAGCTTTAGGCGACCACAAATAGTCCTACACATTTGAATATCATCTCTGCTGAACTCCAGAACACTTTATGCAATATTTATTCTGGAGTGTGTAACTATGTCAAGAATTACAAACTAAAGATGCCTGCTAGTATGCTGGTATTTTCTATACTGGTACATGGCTACTTGTGATAACTCTCACAGGCTGTCCACATATCCTGTTCTGTTGTATTTGAATCTAGGTCCTTCTGACCAGCTGTACCGCAACGATCGTCACATACAAACATTGTATCATAACATCTGTGGGTGCCAGAGCAAGAATAAAATGGATTCTACATAAATATGAGGTGCAATCAAAACACATGGTAAATGTTTAAATTTTCCAACACTGTATTACAGTATAAGATACATTGCCATTAATCTTCCTCATATATTCCACTCACTTCAAACACACTTGTCTCATAATTGTTCACATTTTTCTAAAGCAGTTCTGGAAGTCTTCTACGTGTGTCTTCAGTTGTGTTGTTCTGGCTGCCTCAATGATCTAAATAGACTCAAATTATTTATATTTCATGGTTACTTTGACTTTGAAGAAGAATCAAATGTCATATGTTGCCAGATGTAGTGAAGATGGTAAATGAGAGCACTCCATAATATTTTTACAAACCTGCCTTTCTGTTGGTTGGCAGCTGGCAGCAGCATGCACTATATTTTTAACCCCTCATAAACACTCTTGGAGAAGTATTTCCTTAGAATTCCTTCAGAAAGTGGCCAGAACAGTGGAACAAGTGGGTTAGATGTGAAGGAGATTAATGCCAATTTTTTTTGAGGGGGATTAATGCCAACGTTTTTTTATAGTACTTTTAAAAAATTAAATACATACTGTATATTTAGAACCTACATCACATATTATTTAAAGACTGTAAATAGTTTCTCTCACAGTCTGATTGCCTTCTGTGTAGTAAGATGCAACTTGTCCCTTTCCAGGGTTTTTTTGTTTTGTTTTGTTTTTCAAGACAAGATGCACAAGACATTGCTGCCTTTCTTGGCCTGTAGCCAGACTCTCTGCTAGCCGGCAGGAGTGGCAGCAAGGAATATGCCAAGGGAGGGCAGCATTTTCACAGTTACCTGGAGCAGCCTTTTGAGGACAAAACTGGGCCATTTAAAACACTTATTGGAGGCACCCCTCTCATGTGACTTAGACTTCCTGTCTTTCTTGTCGCTATGCCTTCACTCAGCAGTTTTGCAAATCCCACTATCCAACAGAACGAATGGAAAAGCACTCTTATCTTACGGTTTGAGCCACTGAGAAACTTTTTGAGTGAACTGATCACTCTCTTCCCTACATCTCCATGTAGGTAGGTTTTCAGACTCATCAAATGAATTCTGCCAGAATAAAAACTCTCTCTCACTCTTGCTCTCACTCTCATTCTCACCCTCATTCTCTTTCTCCCTCTCTGTATATAATAAGCATGCATATGTTTATATTTATATAAATATATATATTGCTAAATCTCAGTCTATTTTTATACAGTACATAAATTTCATTTACTTGTGTTTCACCTGTCCAACACACAGCCCAGAGTAGGATTTCCGCTCTTACATACAAGTATCATGGTATTTGCTCTAGCTATCGTCTTCTGGCTTCTGTACTGTTTCGTTACGTTTGACAATTATTACCAACTATAAGATAATTATATTCCCAATGAGGTAATGAAATATACTTCAATCTATAATATATACTGAGATTTTAAGAAAAAGCAAACTCTGAAAAAAAAACACTCTGTGAAAAAATGGATTTTATTTCTAGCCAGGAAATAGCCAATCCTACACTCATACTGCTTACAAACATTGCAGAGAAAAAGACTATCCACTAAATTAGTATAAATTTATCAGTGTATTCGAAACTGCAATGGGGCACTACTTGGAGTTTCCCTGAAGATACCCTTATAAAATATAAACTGTCTAAAAACTTGCAAATTATAGCCTCTGTAAGTAAGTATGCTCTCCTCACCAAGTGTGGATTATGCTTTTCATTCTAAATCTTCAATCTGATTTTTGAGACTAGGTATTTTCAGATGTTTCAGCTGAAGTAACACGCTGTGTATTGCAGCTTGTTAAGGCTAGATGCCACTCATACTTGCATTACAAAACTAGAAATATCTGTTGAAAAGCATTTCTTAGACCTGAACTTAATACTGCATTGCCATTTTAAAACTTAGCCCAGCAACAAAATCATTTGAAGATTTATCTTTCTGTGTGGTTGTTATTAGTGAATCTGAGATGCTTTCATTTCTATTAGAAAGGAACCAAAAATGGCTTTTAATGGAAAAATAGTGTATTGAAGAGTTAGCAATTTTCTGTAATCGAAAATACATAAAAAGTTAAATACTAGTTTCATCTTTGTGAACCATTTTAAGAGCTCTGCAAAACAAAATGAGATGAATAGGCATTTTTTTTCTGATCTAATATTTAATTTACCCATCAAGTGTTTTAAAAACCATTCTATGTCAATAAAATTTGCTTGTGTGTAAATAATGCACTTCTCTTGAGAAATATGTGGAGACTTAAACTACAAAGTATGTAAACATTTTAGTCTTATACATATGCAAAGTTATGTAAAGCCATCCCACTGAATAGCTCACTTTCCATAGCTTTATTACAATTATTAATTAAAGTCCTAGAACATAACTTTGTTGGCTTTACATACTACTCAAAAGAGTGAAACTTATACCTACATTTACCAGTGCATAAAATTCCCAGGGCATAGTGTTATAGGAAAAAGGAAGGCTGATTTAATTATTTTTTGTAAACATATATTAATTATGATATGATAAACATTAATACATATATTTCAAATAAAACTGGAAAACATATTTTATACATACATTTATAAGATATATTTATATATGCTTATATTGTTTAAATTAGGTATAAGTTTACATTTACTTTTTATAATATAGATATAGAAGAAGTATAAAAAATAAGTAGTTACATTTAAAATTAAAAAGAAGTAACACGATACAGAATCTGCAATTTTTACAATAATTTAAAATTTTATGATAATGTAATTTTCCCTTTTTTATAGTAAATGATAAATTTGTGAACTTAAGGAGACCCACTCCAGTTGCTAAGTAAATTTGGTAACTTTTTCAGAATTCTTGGCAATAAAATTAAAATGCACTACTCACAGATTCACATTTCAAGTTACATTAACTACAAATGAACCAGAATAGAATAATGATTATATACTCCAACCTATCTGAAACTTCACTAAATCACACTTAATTAATAGCAAACCAAGGTCAATTAGAATCATTGTTAACATCATTAGAAAGGGCTCATTATGATGATATTGTAGATAGTGTATGCATTTACTTACCATGAAATTATATTCCCTATTCCTATAATATTCATTTCCAAGAAGTTATTACCCTTACCAAGCAAGCGTTAAGAGACTTTCTTATAATATGCTGTAGAATTTCATAGGATATTTTATTTAATTCATGATCTCATCTACCTAACAAAGTCAGGACTATTTTACATATTCCAGCCAGTGTAGCATAGGGATGGAGATCAATTTATCTATTTATGGATACATGCCTAGAAAGAGGTACACTAGACCAGGAATCTGGTACAATTGCCATTTCCAGTTTTATTTATCTTCAATATCACTGCAGTTTTTATACATAACTTTGTTTAGATGATTGCAGAACCTGGAAAAATTAGTACTGTTATTGATACATTACATACTGCTATTATTGGTCTTTTCATATAAATATAAATAATATGAACAGTTTGAATTTTGGGGAACTTTAACTGTGCAATCAACTATGGAGAAAGTTGTCTAAGTTTACCATGTTGAGTTGACATTGCCCAGAAATTAACAGTCATTTCAGTCTAGAAATGTTAAATTTATTTTTTTTCCATTTGTACAGAGGTAATGCACTATATTAAACATGGAAGAATGTATCTCTGTGGGTTTGATGACAGAAACTAATAAATTAATTATTCTCTAAATTAAAAAAAACTCCCCTGTGTTGTCTGTGATTTTCTACAGGAAGTAAATCTCATCATGTAATAGACTAGGTTAGATTAAACACAATATCCATGCAAATGAATAAATGAAATTTTTAAAATTTCTAAATGTAGAAATTAAAATCTTTACTTCTTTGAGAATAAAAGTTAAATTCTTGTCTTCATTTTATAATTAGTATAAAATAAATTATTCTCAGACAGGTAGTTTGCCTGCCAATATGGCAGCTATTGTATGAACTTTTATAAAGCCAAATTTGAATTCATATCACAGAAATTTTAGGTATATCTTAATTTAGGATTAAATACTACAGAAAAAGAGCATAATCAGAACCATCATGTTTTCTAAAGTTGTCATTTGTTTTTTTTTTCAATGTACAAACTCAAAAAAGCAGCTATAAAAACAGTATCTGTGTCTCATATTTTATGTTTTTATTGATATCACCTATTTTATGAGGATAATAAAAATTACATGGCGTAGTGGATAAATTAAATAGAATTATATGTGGTGTATTTCTTGTGCAATAATAGAAACATGATCAAAATTGTTGGTGTTAGTGTTTGTGCAGGGTAATACTGGCTATGAAAAGTAAAGCAATATGTGTGAGGTCCTGAATTTGACTCCCAGTATCCCAAAAAAAATTTTAAGAAAATTTTTAAATGTTTAAAAGTGAATTAATAATGTTTTCCTATTGGGAGAAAGGAAAGCCAAAATAGAATTATATTTTCATAGGTGTGTGAGGACAAGGAAAACCTAAATTTTTTAACTGTTTTCGTTAAAATAGTTATTTTAGGGGAGGAATTATTCACATAGATATATGTATTATTTTAGATATATATGTATATGTATAAGATAATCTTGAAACAAATTTTGACATATATGATTTCTCAACCTTTCCAATTATAATTTATAGTCTTAGATCAAATGGGGTTTTATTTCAATGTTTTGAAATGATAAATATTGTACTTTCTAAACTATACCATGAAAAATATCAAATTTTAATTTCAAAGTTTTTTTTAATTTTATGATATCTTTAGTTTGGTACAACCTGTATAACACAAGGATTAATATGACCAGTTCAGGTAAAAATAAGTTATTTTTTGTAGGTTCACTACACAAAACCAGTGTAACTCTAACTCAATTCATATCTTTTCTCCTTTGCACCATGCTTTTTAGCATTTTATAATTGTACTTAGTTATGTATAATCTACAATGATAATTTAAATTATGCAAATAAATATCAAGGCGTTATATGCAGAATTATATGTACACCATTATTTAAGCAGAATATATGATTTTGTAGTCTATGTGATAATTTGTTCAGCGACTGTTAATATTTTACTTATATAGATATCATTTTTATATAAATTCTTTATATTATATACTCAGATTCTTTGAGTACTTCCTTTTATTGATTAAATTGAAAGCCCAATAAAAAAACAGGAGAAATATTAGCAGTTCTTTCAAAAAATATTAGTCAATTTATATAACTCACAGTGTCTCAGAGTCAAATAATCACAAAAATTGTCATATAAAGCCTTAAAAAACAGTATTAAAATGAGAGACGGAGGAGACAGAAATGCCTACCAACTTGAGAATTCTAACAAAACCTTATCTTAATGTGCGTGTTTTTAATTATTTGAAAGTGGAATATCTTCCAATCTGATTTTCATACATTTGGAACAATGAGAAAGGCATTTAGATGTTCATATTGTAGAACAATGAAGCTCAAGATGGTCGTATTACAATCTCTATCCCTTTAACAAGCCAACATTTTTCTGTACCATATAGTTTTAGGTTATAATCAAAAGATACTATGCAATATGTTTATATCTTGTAACCTGAATAACTACTATGTAGACAACAATACAATGGAGTACTACTCAGCTATTAAGAAAGATTGTATCGAGACTTTTATAAGTAAATGGTCACGACTTGAGACCATACTCATAAGCGAGATAAATCAAACCCATATGTGTAAATACCGTATTGTCTCCCTAGTGTAAGAAATGGAAAAGTATATGTGATTCAGAGTCTACAGTGGATACTGTG
>RJWM01002659.1:40187-125188 GCA_004363535.1 Dasyprocta punctata
TGTATATGTGTATATATAAGATAACTAAAAAGAACACTGCTCAATGTATTCGTTATTGAGAGGGAACAATTAATACTCATATGATTGGATCAATCTTGCATGTCTATATCTGTTAATGTAAGAAACCATTTTAAAGATAACGATGCGCAAATTGCAACCATTGTCAAGCTTCTATCTTCCGGTTTTGTAAACCTGCAATATTGTGTATTTACTCTTAAAAAAAAAAAATACGCAATGTACTAATTATTGTTACTGTCCTACTAGACTGTTTTGGAACTCCTTTTTTTTTTTGTTATTTTTACTTTTTTTCTCTTTAAAAGAAAAAGCAAAAAAAAAAAAAAAAGAAGAAATTAAAATTTTTATTTCCATGGTAATCAAAGACAATAACATTAGAAAATATACTCAAAAATGATAATCCAGTAATTTCATCAGTTGGTTCTCAGGAAATAACTGTAACAAGTAGGTTTCTTCTTTAACTTTAATATCTGAAGGTCACTTTGAGGGTTTTTTTGCTGTTATATACAAATCTGTAAGGACATCTACTAATATTCAGTATAATAATATCTGTATGTAACTTTTATTTTCACATGTGCGGTTGTGAAACAATCTAAATAATCTCATTTTGAGTAAATTCCTTTAAGTAGATATTTTGTACTTTTTTTTCTCTTTTACATGTCTTATACACCTAGAATTTTACCTAGTCATTCAGCATCCATTAATTATAAAAGTCATCAGTTATCACATATATATAAATGAATGAATTTTCAGTTTATCTTATTAAATTTCAATTAAAATAAGTTTTTTTATTGATTTGTTCTTATTTATTATTACTATAATTATTTAATGTAAGTATTCAAATAATTTATTTGTCATAAGATAGTATATCAATTTGTCTTTAACTGAATCGTTGGTAAACATGTAATCTTATAACAAAAATAGTTTGTTAGAATCAAATATTCTGTGTAAGAACAGTTGTTTTGGTGTGGTTCAAAGAAGAAATATTTCAAGAAAATTCAAAAGTTGCACAATGCAGTCTAAAAAACATATATTCACCACCAAAAACTCATTCATGTGAAAGTAGGACTGACACTAACTCTTTAATATACTGAATGCCTGCCAACACAGGGGTAAGCATGCTACAAAAACTTTCTTAAACACAGATTGACTTAATTTTTTGTTATTATATGGCATTGCTATTATATTAATTCTAGGCCACAGGTTACCAGAAGGTGTTGGGAGGAGAATGCAGGCTCACAAGTTGTAGAGTTGTCTAGTCTCATCAGTGAGGGGTGAGTGGTGACTGGCCACAGTGCTCCTTAGAATATTCACATTTCCAGCTGGGTGTATGTGGGATGGGGTGACAACGTGCAAAGAACTGGTGGACTGAATCTGGATCTTTCTCTAAGCTCGTTACTGAGAGTCCAATGGGACAATGTGTGAAGGGCACCTAATTAACCATGAGGGGAGAAGTTTTTCTGCAGAAAGAACTTCTTTATTAACTCTCAAGTGGCACGTGTGTGTGAACCACTTGAGTATCAGTTTTCTCTCTCTCCCTCTCCCTCTCCCTCTCTTTTTCCCTCTCCCTCTCTCTCTCTCACTCTATCTCTACCTCTCTCTGTCTATGTATTTCTTGTGGAAATACTGTGGTTGATCCTGGCCTTCACACTGAACTACATCGCCAGATCTTTATTTTAATTTTAATTTTAATTTTAATTTTTTTTTTTTTCATTTTGAGACAACTCTGGCTAAGTTACTAAATTGCCCAGTCCGGACTCACACTTGTGATCCACTATCCTCCACTTCCATATGCATTGGGCAGCCTGTTAATTTTGTAATCTTATTTTTATTCTACATTCTATTTACTGTTATGTTCCTTAGGCACTGAAATCCCTATTTGATTCCATCATATTCTTCAGTGTCAAGTCCAGTGCAGCAAATATGTGTAAAATGAATTAATGTTGAAACTTTTATTTTTCCAAATCTTATTTTCCATTTCATTCTCTATCAGTCTCTGAACGTCCAAAGCAAGTTTTACCTTTTAAAAACTGTTCCAGGATATTCACGTCTTTGGAAAGCTTTTCTGGCAAATCATTTCTGTTACACACCCACATTGGTGTCAAATATTCACCATATTTTTTCAAAATACTTAAATGTTATTCTTAGCACATATTCTAGATGTGATATTGCAATACATAACATATTTAACTAACATTTAACATCACAACTTATTTTAGAATCGCCATTTCCATTGTAAACTTCAAGACGAGAATGTCTAAAAATCATCAGAAACAAAAACGTGATATTTAAACAAGGTATTAATTTTAATTGAATCAATATATGTAGGGGACCAATATTAAAATGAAGTATTGAAAACCAATATATACCAAAGTACAAATTGAATCTGAGCCTTAAATAGGGATAGATTTTTGCAAGGTGAGTGCTTGCAAGAAAAACATTTTATCTTTTTGATTTTAAGAGAAATTTCCTTTAAAACTTTGTAATGCACAAATATTCAGTAGAAAGATCAGTCAACAGAGCAATTCCACTGTACTGAGCTTCCTAGGTAAATATTTTGACTACTTTTCTAAGAGGCTGTAAATTATTTTATAAAATCTAGTATTATACGTAAATGAAAAGGCATCAAGTGCAACGTCATACCTTAAACATCAATATATCTAGTAAAGAATGAAAACAATTGCTATGTAACACATATAGGTTAATGGCCTCAAAAATTGATTCCTATGTGTTTATTTCTTTTTAATCCTTAATATTTGGTATCTCATTATAAAAGTTAGTTCCTTGAAGAAGAAGGTGGGTGAACCATTTTCTTACTAAACAAGCACAAAAAAATAGAAGCACTACCAGCAAAAGAAGTGAAATTTTTAATGAAAGAATATATGAAATAAAAAGAATATACACAGTGCTTTAAAAAGGATGATACTGTATGAGAGCTTTTCTGAGATTACTTGATGAATAAGGTGAATTATTGAAGGAAAATAGCCAGCAATATAAACAAAACACTTAATTAAATATCTCCACAAAAATCTTCCATGAGGTAGTGGAACAACAAGTAGCAACAAATCAGCTCCTCTAGAATTTAAAATCCAGATACTGGAAAATAATAATCTGGAAAATAGAAGAAGGAAGGAGTTGGACTTTTGGTACCCAGGAAGTATATGGTGAGAACCCAGGAAGTATATGGTGAGAACATTGAGGATTGTAGAGTAATTGAAGACAAAGAACAAAATGCAGAAAAAAGAAGGAACACCTGGAGATATTGCTCAGTGGCACAACCCCCTACCTGGCAAGTGTGAGGCCGTGAATTTAATGGCAGTATAGAAAAAAAAATGCCTGTGACTTGCAAAAGCGAAGGGCTAAATTTACAAGAGATACAGTGCAAGTGGAGATCTGCAAAAGCCTCCAGGAGAAACACATTCTGTGTAATGGAACCGGATGCTGGGAGTGCCACAACCAGTGAGTAACTCCAGTCCGAGGCTGCACTTGCCATATTCACTAAATGAGTTCTCAGTGCCTTACTAGTCAAGGGCCAGTTGAACCCAGGACTCTGAGCAGACACCTGCTGGCTTTGTTTCAGGACGCCCAGATTTATACTCCCATGGGGATTGGGAGGGTCAGGTATGGGCTGTGTCCATGGAACATGCAGTCAGACGAGGACATACCTAGAGTGTGCTAGGCCAAATGCCTTAGGCCCCACCCTCACGACCAAAGGCCAGATTCAGCCTGCATCTCGCAACAATCAGCACTACCACCTTAATCTGGCTGCCTGCTTGCTGGTGTCTGAGGGCCTGGGCTCTGACTTGCCTTCATTGTTGACCGGCAGGAGCAGCGATGCATCTCGGCCCAAAAGTGTACCCTGGAAGATTACTGCACATTTGACACCACAAAGAAAATTATTTTTTAAGCGTGAAAGCTGTTTCTTTGTTTCATTTGTTTGCTTAGTTTTTGTTTGTTGGTTTGGCTGGTTTTTTTTTTTTTTTTTTCCTCTTCTTTTCTTCTTTCTTCTGTGCTTCACAAGTATCCTGGGACTTGGGTAGCTTTCTTTACCCTCTGTCTTGTTTTTCAATTCTTTTTTTTCCCCATGTTTTCTTCTTCTTTCTTTTAAATTTTATCCTGAGCATTTCTAATTTTCACTTTCAATTTTTTTTTTTTCAGCCCCAGGAATTGAACTCACAGCCTCCTGCCTGCCAGACAGGTGCTTAAGCCACTGAGCCAAACTCCTGGCCCTTAATTTTCACTTTCTATATAATTTCTTTTGATTTTCTCTGTTTTTCTTTTATCTTACCTTTCTTGGCAGTTTTTTCATATTATCTTTATTTAATTCCATAGGCATACTTCTACATCCAAATAAAATACCTTGCACCACTTTTCTCTCTTTCCTCTTGTATGATAAGAGTTTGAGATTTTAAAGATTTTCTCTTGCCACCTATTATAACTTGTGTCTAGATGTACCCCAAATTCTTATGAGTTCATAGGTGCAGTTTTTGGAGGCTATTGAATGTAACGACTGTGATTCTGGGTTAAGAATGTGTCAATATATGTTAAGTGTGGGATAACTAAATTAGCACCCTGATTGGTTTAGCATAATTCTGGGTGTGTAGAATGGGAAGACCCACACTGGGTGTAAGTGGCACCACCCATAAACTTGTAACCTAGATGGGATAAAAGAAAATGGATGGCTGCTTCCGTGGCTGTGATGCCTCTTGCCTGCTCTGCCATGGACTGTTTCTCTTCTCCCAGGTTATGCTGCCTTGGAGCTAGATGACTATGGAATAGAAGTGCTAGGAACTCTGAGCTAAAATAAACCTCTGCTCCTTTAACTTGTGATTATTGAGTATTTTGTCTTAGCAATAAGCAAAGTAACTAAGACACATTTTCCATTCTCACATCCTGTATTTTTTGATAGCATAACTATAAATCCTTGTTAAACTTTTCATACTTAACTTCGGAAAATTACTATGAATTATTTTTTGTTATTAGTGAAGATATAGTTGTTCTGTTCAGTACACATTAGCTATAAATCAATACTTGGGCTGCTTCAATGTTTACATAATTGCAAACCTTTTCTCTAGGATTAAGGGTGGTACATAATTGGGTTTTTATTTATTTATTTATTTATTTATTTATTTATTTTTTGCGGCACCAGGGATTGAACTCACAGCCTTGTGCCTGCCAGACAGGCACTTAAGCTGCTGAGCCAAACTCCCGGCCCTCATAATTGGTTTTTATGATATGTTAATAATAAACTTTTTTTAATAGTTAATATATTGTGTATTGTTATCTTCAAAGTAGTTGCTTAGATTACAAAATATAAGCATGAAAAAATGATCAATTAAAGCACAGTTTTTTGATGAGCTAACTGAATTAGCAGTATAATTATCTATTGTATACATATGATATCATATATATATATATATATATATATATATATATATATATAAAATCTTTTGCCTTCTTTCTTTTCTCCTTTCCCCCATCCCAGTTGTTCTTTCCTTTTGAGCAGTGTCTTCCCCTTTCACTTTGGTATTCTGGCTCCAGGTCCTTTATTAATCCATTGATGCTGAATTCATCTGTATGAGTGTATTAGACATTTACAGACATTTAAAACATAATTTTTACAAAACACTTCTCATGTCTTTCTACATGATATTTTTTTGTCCCAACAAAAACTTAACACAGAGGTTAACTTTTGGAGTCCATGGAAAGGCCCCAAATTCATAAGCAATACATGAGAGCTACACTGACTGTATTTATAAACTTTCCTGTTGATAGACACACACATTCAAAACTCACAACTTAAGGGAGGGTGATTTAATTTAGTTCACATTTTAAGGGGATTCAGTCCATGGGCAGCAGGCTCCAAGGCAGGAACATCCTGGCAGAAGGATGTTGTGGAGCAAAACTGTTCAGTTTATGATGAATGTAGGAGACCAGGAGGTTTTTCTTAATTGGCCTTTTAAATTCCACTTACAGTTTGTTTTTCAGCATGTAACAGTCCCATAATGATTCACCAATTTGAAGACTTCTCTTTTCTGAATCTTCATACTTGTCTGAGCTATTACAACCTGCTGTACCTAGCCTAGTCTATCATATATGGTAGATGAAAACTAATTTCGAAACTTTTTGGTTTTGAACTTCTCCACAATAAAATTTCTGAATCCTTTTTCAAAACTTACATAGAAGCTCAGAGGCAACCGGAATTTCTCCTAATTTACTTGCTTTCAAAATGACTTTAGCTAGCCATTATACTGAAAGTTCATAATTCCAGCATTTGGGAGGTTGAGGCAGGAGGATCACCACAAGTTCAAGGTCACCCTGGGCTATATATTGAGTTCAAGGCCAGCCTGAACTACATAGTCAGACCTTGTCATAAAACAAACAAACAAACAAATCAAGAAACACAACAACAACAAAACTAATCTAAAAAAAAAAAAAAGGTTTAGTGACATTGAGCTGGTGACCACATCTTTCTCAGACAAATGGATCCAAACTCATTGAGAGAGAAATTAGGGAAACAATATCATTCACAATAGCATCAATAAAACTGAAATACTTAGGAATTAACCTAACCAAGGAAGTGAAAGACATCTACAATGAAAGCTATAGAATTCTGAAAATGGAGATCAAAAAGATATCAAAAAATGGAAGATATTCTCTGTACCTGGGTACACAGAAACAATTTGGTTAAAATAGTCATATTTCCAAAAATGTTATATAAATTTGATTCAGTCACAATTAAATACCAGAAGTGTTTCTCACAAAGTTTGATAATGGAATTCTGAGATTCATATGGCATCAGAAGAGATCTAGAATAGCAAAAGGAATTCTAGACTATAAAGCATGGGAGGGAGCACCATGATCCTCCTAGACTTCAAATTATACTACAAAACAAGAGTCATAAAAACATCATGGTATTGGCAAACAAACAAACCAGACTGTGGATCAATGAAACAGCAAAGAAGGTATAGAAAAAACTCCAGGCACGCTCAGTTATAAAGTCTTTGACAAAGGCACCAAATCCCTTTGCTGGAGGGAAAATAGACTCTTTAACAAATGATGCTGTGAAAACTGGCTTTCTATATGCCGAAGGTTGAACTTAGACTCATGTCTCTCACTATACAATAAACTAAAATTAAAATAGATCAAAGATCTCAACATTAGAATAGAGACTATCTGCTAGAATACAGACTATGTAAACTCTTCAAGACATAGGTGTAGGTAAAAACTCTCTGAGTAAAATCATGGTTGTGCAAGAAATAATACCAAGATCGACAAATGTGATTGCATTAAATTAAAATGCTTTTGCACATCAAAGAAAACCACCTACAGAATAAAAAGACAACCCACCGAATGCAAAAATAAATTTTACCTGCTATTCCTCAGACAGGGGACTACCATCTAGAATACATGAAAAAAAAATTTAAAAACTGCTGTAATTTGAATATCCAATCAAAGGAAGGGAATCTAAAATGAATGGACAGTTCTCACATAAAGAAACACATTTGGTCAATAAATAAGTGCAAAAATGTTCAGTACTGCTGGCCACTTGAGAAATGCAAATTAAAACAACTTGGATATTCCACACTCATTCAAGAAAAAAATGGCTACCATCAACAAATCAACCAATAACAAATGCTGGCAAGGCTGTGTGAAGAAAGAAAAGTATCTTCATTGTCAGAGGGAATGCAAACTGATACAACCACTATGGGAATCAGTATGAAGATTCCTCAAATAACCAAAACTAGAAATTCTAGTTGACCCAGCTATTCTCTTTCTAGGTATCTTTCCAAAATGGTTGAAAGTATCATGGCATAGTGATGTACATATACCCAGGCTTATAACAGCACAAATCCTAATAGTTAAGCCTGAGAAACACCTATATGCTGATCAAGAGATGAATGGATAAATAAAATGGGATATTTTTACACAATGGAATGATATTCTGCCCTAAAGAAAGATAAACTTGAGTCATTTGAAGGAAGATTGATCCATCTAAAAACCATAACATTAGGTGAAGTGAATCAGATGCACAAGCTTAAGGATTGCAAGATTTCTCTTATATGAAAATGCCATAGGAAAAAAGAGAAAAGAAGAAAAGTCATTGTATTCTAAGTATGTTTCTGGTGTCATTTTCTAGTTTCACTCTAATACAGGGTGAGAGTTCGCTTCGCAGGATTTTCATTTCTTTGGATGTGTTAAACTCTTTATTGTTGTTATGAGTGTTGCTATTTTAAATTTTTTTAAAAGTAAATTTCCAGAATTAGAAAATCTGTGAAATACAAAGTATCTCAATGACTTGATTTAGAGGGAAGGAATTAGGAGATGATAATTAGTAGCTAGAATGTTTTGTTTCGGATTACAAAATAAAAAAATTAAAAATAGAGCTACTATTTAATTTAACTATAGCACAAGTTGGTTTATACCAGAAGGAATTAAAATCAGCATACTAAACAATGTGTTGCCGGATAATTCATGATAGTGAAGATACAGAACCAGCCCAAGTGCCCATCAATGGGTGACTGTCTAAGAAAATGGGGTACATACACACAGTGCAGTATTATTTAGTACTAAAGAAAAGTTGAATTATATCATCTGTAGAAAAATGTGTGGAATTGGTGATTATCATGTTAAGCGAAATAAACTGTACTCAGAAAGCCATTATTGCATGTTATCCCTAATACATGGAAGCTAAAAATGATGACATGAAAAGGGGAGGGAGACTATTATTAGACAAATAGAAGGAAATAAAAGGAGGAATAGGAGAGGGTCAAGGGGAATACAAAAAGTTATTAATTATATAGCTGAGATAATTATGTTGATATGTATTTATTGAGGTGATAATGTGTCCACTGCTCTCTGTTAGTGAAGTTGCAGGTCACAAAACAGTATCTATAGCATTTCCAAGAGTTTTTTTTAAAATCTACTAATGTAGGAAAATATCAAGAAATTGTCTAAAATTGTGTTCACTTAATCTGACTCTGGAAATGAGATGATGAATGTATTTTTCTTTTTCAATAGTATTTTTATTTGTTCTATTGTAAAATGTTTCAAAGTAGAAAAATTGAGAATTGTTATAAGCATTGGAGGTGATGGATATGTTGATCAGATTAATTATAGTGATCATTTCACAATCTGTATGTATCCTAGAATATGATGTTTTATGCCTTAAATATATGTGAATCTGTGATTTATACTTAATAAAAAGAGTTGAAAATTTCTTTAATACATACAATATTTTTGTTTTGTCATAGGAGCATCTGGATTGAAATTTTCTGGTAATATTATTGTAGCAATTACAAATATATATACAAGCATACATATTTTAAAACTTATTAATTATTCAAGACATTTTTGTATTTTCACTGTTTGTCATATTTGAAGTCTTCACTGACAAGTTCTGTAAAAGCCATGTGTTATATTTGAGTGGTTCAACTTGTACAATATTGTCTACAGTTAGTTACTAGACAAATTCTCTTCAATTATGGGATTAATTTGCTTTATGATGACATCACAACTTTCAGTAGAGTTTGTTAATTAATTACAATAGATTTAAAGGTTTTAGTCACTAAGTATACTAACAGGAATGGTGGTTAATTCAGTACAAAACTTGCAGAAGTGAATTGTCTTCTTCTCGCACTTGGAGAATAAATGAAAAATAGTGATCTAAAATGTATCGACAAAATATCTAAGAGAATTTACTATTCTCTTCTTTAGTGAGGTTTCTGTATGTTTAATATTAATAAATGTAAAATAAAATAATAATTTAGCAATAATGAGGAGAAGGATTTCTTCAGAATAAGTAATAAAACTTCAATTTTTCAGTTAAATTGAAGCCTATTTTTTCTGTATTATTCTTTTAATTATAAATATTTGTCCAAAAATATCAATTAAACAGCTATTTAATTCTGGAGTGAGGATACAGTACTTACAAATTGTATTGCAGCATTTGATTTTTGAAAACATAGGGAATAATATAATAGTTTCACATTAAGTACAATAATAAGTGATGAGTGCTTGATAAGTCGGCCTTTTGGTAACTAAAAGAAGACTCATGGGAAATTTTGGGGAGTTCAGTCAGCAAAACATCAGAGGAAAAGTGTGTTGGGAATGTTTCTAAAGGAAGCAAAGGATGGAGAGAATCCAGTACAGAAACAGGATTCATGCACAAAGTAAAAAGTTTAAACATCACTTGATTTGCTAGTGAAAAACTTAACTAATCTGATGTGATTTTAAAAAGTAAACAAGTTGTTCATCATGAAAGATGTTCTTTTCTT
This sequence comes from Dasyprocta punctata, assembly GCA_004363535.1. Taxonomy (NCBI): domain Eukaryota; kingdom Metazoa; phylum Chordata; class Mammalia; order Rodentia; family Dasyproctidae; genus Dasyprocta; species Dasyprocta punctata. The sequence goes on from RJWM01002659.1 coordinate 50,480, forward strand.
TGCTTAAAAATTTGGGCATTATCAAAAGCTGTAGTGGTTGTGCTGTTGGAATAAGAGCTGATAATAGGATTTGTAACAATTTTAAAAAGGAAAAGTCCTAAACTTTTTATTCAATAGAATAAAATATTTGTGGTCAAACAAAAAATATTTATTGTTTTCCTTTTATTAACAGTTAATATGTGTCTAGTATTGTGATTATGATTTCTTCACTTTTGGTAAGTTTTAGGGATTAGTTTTTATTAGACTATTGTACTTTGCCTTATCCTGCACTGTATACAGATATGTATACCAATAACTTGTTCTTTTATGTATATTTTGAACTAGGGATTGGACCTCTTTCTTAGAAAAAAGCTACATCCCCAGCAATTTTAGTACTTTTTAATTTAAAACAGGGTCTCCCTGAATTGCTAACTTTCCAGACTGAGCTCAAATTTGTAAACCCTCTGCCTCAGCCTTCCTGATTGCTGATATAGTCATGAGTCATCACACTAGGCTAAAATAGAATTTTGAAAATTGCTTCATGTAAATGACAGAATCCCTTAACTACTTTATCAAATAAGCTAGATAGAGTAACTCACAAGTGAGGTAATTTTATCACTCTAAACTGTTTTATTCTGAGCATAGAGTTTAAAATCATTTGTGCCTTTTAAAAAATTAATGAACAGATTTGACTTCCTACTGTGCCCTAAGATATCTCTTGTTTCCTCTACAAATTGTACCTGCCATGCGATGACTTATTTCAAAATAGTTCTGTCTTGGTAATCATTTTTCACACTGTGTGAAATAGGCCGTGATTTCATAATCTATAAATCTTAAATGAAAATTTCAGCACAGTGTATAGATTATTTTTCATCTGAATAACAGTTGCCTAGCATCCAAGCTTGTTTGGGTAATAGACTTCAAATTTGTGAAAGAAATGATCTGTCACTTTCATACTAGAAGAAAAGTACATATTGCAGTCTGAAATAGCAAAATCACCATACCCAAATCAATGGTAAATTTTATTAAACAATAAATATGTAAATAAATTGAATTATATTGCATATATTTATAATGTAACTTGCTATATTAAAGTTATGAAGGAAAATAAATTTGTTTTACCTGCATCTGATAACTTGACATACTAAAACTTTTACCATTGTTTGAATTAGCATTGTAAGATATTCAAAGTAAAGAATTTGTGGAAAATTATATATTGTAAACACCGAAAACACTGCATTTTCCTTTGTTTTTCATAGTCTCTTTATCCTTGTAATTCGCATTTTGATTTTAGTGTTCAGTGCATCTGGCTATATATATGTATATTTGCAAGTTCTGTTATAAAAATTGAGAAATTTCGTTTGACAAATTTATCAAAAATGTCAATAATTCTCTTTTCTGCAATATTGTAACCCAGTAATGCAGTGTCAGTTATGTTAGTCACATATGCCCATCACTCCACAAACGAATTAATTACATGGGTAATTGTTCTTCTGACATTAATTTTTAATCTTCAAATACAATACATTCATCAAAATTCAACTGAAAACTAAACTCTGTGAGGACTGTAGGCAAAGGGTCATGAGTAGGATATTTATATTCTGAGTTTTGTAGTCTAGCAATGTTACCTTTTGTTATGCCAGTTCAATACTGTGAGTTAAACTCACCTTAGCATGTCATAGGGATTTTCAAATTTATATTTAACTCAGTCAAATCCAATACACTTATTTGAGGCAAGGTTCAAAGCTATATTTCAAAACATTCTTAAAATAAAGTCAAGAGTTCTTTCAGTGCAAGTGTAAATTAATTCTGCTTTACAGTGTTAATTTTAACATTTCAAAAAAAGTGCTCTCTGACTAATTAATTTTTGATTAATCAATTCTAGTTTCCTTAATTAAGTACCAGGACTAAGACTAGGGATAAAGCCAGTGGGTACAGAGGTTACAAAATTTAAAGTATTTACAGTCAAAGTCTTGTAATAGCAACTATTGTTTGCATATGGCAGTTATTTGCATAAATGTATGTATATATACAACTGACATATGTAAATATCTTCATATATATTCATGATTCTGAGATATAAATACATTATCATATATCCATGAAGACAAAGACAATTCTAAAGAATGCTTATAGATTTTTATATATGTGAACCATAAGCTACAGTTTTAATACAAAAACTCTGACATTGAAAAGAATTTATATGCTGGGAGCAGTTAAAGCTGGAAATTGGGGGTGAGGCAAGTCCTGCCCAAAAACAAAGAGCACCCGAGGTAAGCTGTGTGAAAAAGCTGCTCCAGTCCAGAGAACACCAGGCTCCAAGACAATCCAAGATTGGGTTGGTAGGCAAAGTGGGTGTCATGTGACACCATCTCATCAAATGGATAAATAAATGCACTATGGTGGCCAAGCAGTTCCTTTCCTCCCATCTGGAGAGAGGGCTCCACATGACCTCAGCTTTTGTTTCTTTTCTTTATTTCTCCATCCTCTCACCATCCTTCCCCCTAAAAACTTCAATTGCTGTGCTGGATGTGGCACTTATATAGTGAATAATTCAAGCTAATAAAATTTAAGGATATATGTTCAGGTAAATAGCTTTCTCTTTATAACAATAGAACTCCAAATTAATGAAAATAGAATTGTTTCATTTACTTATCATTTTTCTTTTTATTTTGTGATTCTGAAATGTTTACCTTTCAAAGTAGGATAGCCATAAGCACACACAAATACTTGTCTGAAGGTTTGTGTTATATTTAATTACACTATTTAATTATAAGTAAAGTTGAGGAAATAATGTTACTTCCCTGAACCGTGGATGTAAACACTCAAAAGCATAAGTCCCTTCCTCTTTTAGTGATGCTTTAGATCTAGATTTTCTTATTACTTTTGCCTTCAATCTCAGAAAGGATTATTTTTTCATGTTAGAAAGTCACCACTTTTAACTGCCTGTTTCATGCAATAAAAGCTTCATTATTCAATAAAATAGAATTTTTCAAGTATCTGTTGAAATTCCTAAACACCAGGAATTCAGATCAGTATGAGGCGTGTGTACATTCCTTATTTAATTACTCTAAACAAGTGAGTGGGTTATTCTAGCTGGAATAATGACTTGCGAAAACATTTATGTCTTAACTCCTGAAACTTGTGAAAATGTTATATATAAAGTAAAAAGTAAAATAGAGTCAAATTAGGATTTCACTTGAGATTGAGACTCCTCCTTATTCATCTGGAATTAACAAGTAGTTTTTCTTATAAGTGTATCAGCCAAATTCATCACAGGGGTTTTTAAGAAATGGAAGAGGAAAGCAGCAGAAGATATCACGGTGAGGAGGAGATGTACTAAGAACCCAGATTGCTACTCTGCCACAGCAGCATGAGAGCTGCACCATTTCCATTTCCCCTGGTGGCAGCATGAGAGCTACAATATCCCTCTTTCCACTGGTGAACATTGTTTAACTAACATTCAAATACTCTGGATATGGTCATCAAGGTAAAGAGCAATAAAGGAATGGCTATTGAGATAACTTGTGGATACTGAGGTTGAAAGATCATAACTGATGATATTTGAATCAAAACTAGTTCCTCTGTCCTCCCTCCTGGTGCAGTCAGGTGGAGATGCAGATGCCATCTCAGAGTGCTGCAGCAAGCCCCACTGGGCTGCCTCTTCCTGTAGATCCAGCGTACACTTTCTAGCATTCGTTGTCAACTTCCAGCTGCCTGCTGCTGAGGCTAAAACCAAGGCAACTGGAACTGAAGGGTGGGCATTAAATTCTTCTTCCTAACATTTTACCATGAAGATTCACAAGTGAATGTAGCCCACTGAAGTATCTGGGCTTTAATAGGCATTTCTCAGGTGAGAGCAGGTGGGCCCATGACCTGAAAGACAAAACAAGAGCATCAAGACAGGTAGCTGCCTCCTCTTCAGCCAGATCTGAGCGTGGGATGTGTTTGCGGGAGAACCTTGCCAGAATCGCCTTCCCGACTCAAGTGGTTAGGCCAGTATTTTGCCTGTGGAGGAAGAGAACAAGCCATAAAACTGTATTTCCTAAATAATTTCTCCAAAAACCAGCCTGTTCATAACAAAGCTTGGAATAACTTTCACCTAGGTGCTTTGTGAAGAACAGTGAACGTTGTAGTAAAACGCACCTGGGAAGAATCAAGAGATAAGTAAGATACAGCCTAGAACGTAGGCTAGTTTATAGGCGAGAACTAAGGAATGAGATGACTATAAATAATATATAAATAATATATATTATATATTAAAAGAGCACAAAAATACATGGAGAAAAACATAGACAAAAATAAGGGAGAAATAGATAACAGTACATACCTGTCTCATTTTTAATACTGGATAAAATACAGACATAGAATAACAGCAAATAACTTTAAGACTAGAAAAGCAATATAAACTCACTAGGCCAAAGAGCATCCTTTTCCACCACGAATAAATGAAAAATATTTGAGTAGAACATCACACAATGTACAGGGTACTTCAGTCCCAGTTGTGAATATTCCTGGGAGATATCATGAGTACCAAAAACAATGAGTAACAAACAAATCGTTATGGCTGGGAAGGGTAATTAGTGACAAGATGATCAACACTGACAAATACTAGCTTGCTTATCCAATACTAAACAAAGGAGTACCAGATCAAAATTTTTCAGTCAAAATGGAAGTACAACATGTAGTGAGTTTCAAAGGAGTCTCACACAAAGGTATGACTATGTAAATATACCCAAATACCACTTGGCACCCCAGATATATTCATATATATGATTCATGTGTCAAAAAGAACTCTCACAGACACACAGACAGATTAACTTTAAATCCCTATTATCAAGAAAAGGTGATGTGTTAATTTGGTAGTTGGGATCTTGCAAACTCTATCTAGTGAGACAGATCAAGCCCAAAGTTGTAAATTTATATCAAGATGTTTATGAGGAGATCTTAGAGATTAATGTCTTGGAAGACATTCCTTAAATACTCATCTTTCCTCCCAGAGTCCTAAGCAAATTGAACAATGAAGCAAAATGTTATCTTCATTGTTATTATTTGTATTTTAGATTTCCCATTCCATAATATGTGACAGTCACATTAAAGTATCAAGGGAAATGTCATAAATGTACTTTTCACAATTTTAACAGTTTTTATTATTCCGTGTTTAGATCCAAGTCTCATTTTACACTCTTCTTTTTCATAAATGATTAAAAATTTATGACTTCATTTATAAAACAATTATTTTAAAGTAAAAGGAAATTAAATCACTGCTTATAAATGTGTAGCTCTGACTCTTTAAATTCAAATGAAAAACATCTTTAAAATTTATTTTTAAAAAGTCTTGTTCATTTTCAACTTGATACACTTGGTGTAATGATTGTAACATACAACTGAAAATTGAAAGGTTGTAGAAGTGCTTAGCTTGTTGAAAATGAAAACACTTACTCACGTAAAGAACATTGGGCAGTTTAAGCAATACTCCAATGCTTAGAAATATTTGGAAGTAGACTGGAAAGCAATTAAAAATGTTCAATTCTTTCAATGAAAACTAGTATCTAAATTTTCAAGCAGTCAATCATATGTTTGCAATCAAAACTATCAAAACTCAATGATATTATAGGGACAAATTAACACTTGCAAAATTGAGAAATTTTGTCAATATTTATAGACACTTTCTTTTATTGCCAATGGTTCTGTAGAGTCACTCCATCATTCCTGAAATATTGTTAAAATGTCTAATTTAAATATATTTTAAAATGCACAAGTGTTCTGATTCTTCTTTCTTTTGAATTGCGTCAAAACACCATGTAAATGTTGATACTCTTTAGTTCTGTAATTGGAAATCAAATTTGTCTGCTCTCTCAAGAAGTTAGCAAATTTATATACTGACCATACAATATGGGATATTTTGTTATACAGTTAAAAATTCATAATAGTTTGTAAAACTAAAATGTTTGGTAGAAAATGATGATATTTCTTGTTAAAACATTATGTTTAAACTTAGAATTAATGGTAATATAGTTAATTGCATAGTTGTAAATTCCTGATATTTCTTTTGATTCTCAATATTTATTTCTTGTAATCTTATAGTAATAAACTATAAATTTAATAGCTGAAAAATTAAAGTATTAGAATTATTGAAATAATCTTCTGCTATCTTTACTTTGCTCAAAAATTACTAAATGTACCTTTTTGTCCTACCCACAAACCAGCAGACAGAATGCTAAAACTGTTTTAAAATGGTACTGTAGTCTGTTAACTTTAGCACTGCTATCACTATCAGATGAGATTAGCTATCTGTGTGGTACAGAACATGATTAACTACCTTTGATGTAGCAAAAATAATAGGGCACTTACTTAAAAAGAGAACAAAATACATAACCTAAATGGAAAATTTCAACAATTATCAGGTCTATTGTTCTCAAAGTAAGGGATTTTAAATTTCAGATAAAAGTGTAATTTATTCACTCAGCTTTCCTTCTTCACTTGCCACTTTATACTCAAAGGAGAATTGTTCTCTAATTGTCTAGAGAGGATCAGGGCTCCTGTAATGCATTTTCAATTGCTTGAAATTTACTTTTATATTTATTCTCCAAGACCATCTGTTTTTTCATTTAAAGATTGAAAAGGAATACATAGTGATTATGCTATGTTAAAGTCTTACTTGATAGTAAGCAATTAATCCCTATTTATTTTATGCTATCATTTAATTCCTTCATATAATATTCAATATATATGTATGCATTTCAAATAGGTTTGAATCTATCTTTCATGGTTATTTGGTTGATACTGAATAGGAGCCTAGTATGAAGCAGATCTTGTCCTAATTACAAAGGCTCATTTCCCTTTCATTATTTAGAAAAATGAGACATTAAATTTATAAGAATGTTCAAAATCTACCTATTTATTTAAAACAATTACAGTTATTTTAATTTAATAAATTCTTAACATCTGTGATTTAAATGTTAACTATAATTCAATAAATTACTGCTATGATTTATGTCTAGGTGGCCCCCCAACCCTCATGCAGTCATGGAAGCAACTGAGTCTGGCATTTGTGATTGGTTCACTGTCTAGTGCTGGAATTGACAGTGTGAGTGCTGCACCTACCCAGGAGTGAAGCCAACATACAATGTAAGAGCTGGAAGAAGGTATGCTTCCTCTCTTCTGCCCTGTTCTCTCCTGGTATTTGTGGCTGCCATGAACAGCTGCCCCTGTGATATGCCACTTTGCCTTGGAGCCACTGAGTATGGACTGAAACCTCTAAAAACTATAAGAAATAAACCTCTCCTTCCTTCATTTTGAGCATCAGGTACTTTGTCTCAACAATGAGAGAACAGTAACCAAGAAAATTATCAATCATTGTATTCATTAGCATTGAATGAGGTAAAATTTTATTTTCTTATTTAAAGCAATAGTATAAGAAAAAGATAAAATTTTTTTAAGTAGTAGTATGCTTCCTTTTATAGTACGGGATATTTTTCATGCCATGTTCAGAACTTGAATGACACACATCTACAGATAAACGGAATGTGCAGTGTCTTCTGAACAATTTGAAGTAATTTGAGAATACCAACGTCACACTTTATAAATTTACAGTTTTTTTTAAGTTAAATTGACTTGTTCTAGTTTGATAAACAACATAGCCTTTATTCTTTCCATGGTAAGTTCTAATTTACAGACTGTAAGGTAAGAGACAGACCTAAAATCTCTTTCCTAGCCCAAAACTGGAAAGTCCACCATATCACTGGACACCTGCCCAAGTGTGGGCCACAGGCACTGCAGCGCCTCTCTGGTGCATGCTGCATGTGAGGGTCTCCTTGAGCAGGAAATGAGTCATTACCTGTTCCCTTTAAGCAAGGTCCCAGTATAAACATTATTGAAAATTCATCGAATTCAATTTTTCCAATAATGATGATGTTTAAGAATGGTTATTATTATCACCAATTTTAGATGAGAAGAAAAATGATTCAATAAATGACTTAGATATATGCCTAGCTTGTAACAGACCTTGATCAGTATCAATTAAACTCCTCAAGGAGAGAGTCTCCAGGAACGGTTTTATTGACTTCCTGGAAGTGAACACTGACTCAGACTAGAGAGTCCTGCTGGAGAACTCAGTGCTGCGTTCACTAGTTTGCTTCATTATTCAGCTAACTGGGTAGTTGTTTCACGAAAATAGTAGAGAAGAGCCTAGGAAGAACTTGGCACAAAAAAATATTGCATGATCACTTGTCTCAAACCTCATTTAAAATCACCACATTTATTATTCCATTATTCATGCTATCTAAAACATTATCCATTCTTCACAATATTTGCCTGATTGGAATGACTTAATGAGAGTTAGGAACACAGAATCTGAGAAGAATAGCTCTTCCTCCCTACCAGAAAGGATTGTAGTAGGTGATAGGCCACTGATGAGCTTTAAGAAATTGGGCACCCAAATTGTTGGCTATTCATTACTTCATATTGCTTAATAACAGCTATGAAGCCAGATGATTTCTAGAAATGTATTCTGATGACAAGTAATATTTATATTAAGCTTAGAGAGAATAGGACATACCAAAGATTTCTCCCTGAATATACATTTAAAAAAAAAACATTAAAAGGAAAATGGCATTATTTTGATTTTATAATGTAATCATATTCATTTCTGACAAAGTTTTGAAGCATTTATTCCTCAATAAGCAATCAGAGCTGCTAGGGTTGCAGCACGAATATACAAGCCACAGTCCCATTATACTAAGCTTATATAATTGAATAACCATGATAAATACATTTTTAACTTTTCAAAGTATCTCCTACGCAACTACTTATGTGATGCCTGTGTTAACATTTTTTACCCATATTTTAAAGATCAGTGAGGTTACTGTTAAGAAACAATTTATTTCTTTTATTAAGCAAAACACATTGTAAAATGAATGTGTGTAGATAATTATTGTCAAGCTTGTGATATTTGTCAACTCCATTGTGAATATTGTTTAAACAAACTATGAAATCAATAAGTTACTATATCTGCTTCAATTAGTAGTTTTTAATTTATTATTTATATCTGATTATCATCATGGAATCAAGAGAATAATCAAAATCCCCAAAGGATAGTTATATATGTGATATGATAGTTAAATTCAGCACATTTTTAGAGACCTTTTAAGACAAGGGTATTACCACACTAAATTGCTTAAAAGCAATTTAATGTGAACTAATTTTCTAGAAATTGTATTTAGGTGCATCAGTGCCAAGCTGCTTTTATATTTAATAGCTTCTGGGACATTGGGATTCAACTTCTCTCTGGACCATCCTCTGAAGGACTGAAAACATTGCAGTAATTTTTCTTTTCCTAGTACAAAACAGGATTTTAGAACAATTGTTTCAAAACAGCAGGAGAGCTTAATTAAATTAAAGAAAACAAGAATCATCCAATTAGCATCTTTAAAAAAGGTTTTTTTGAACTCTAAAAAATAAACTCCTACTCCTAGATTCTGGGAATGAATTCAAAACTTTATGATAAATGTATATGAATTTTTTCAGGACAGTAATAAACACATAAATCTTACATCTATTGTAATTTAATGTAACCTCATGCTGATCAAAAAATATAAAGCAGAACCTTTTTTTCTCTGTTATTATTGTTGATTTAACTTGGCTATTATTTTTACATTTATTTGAAACAAAGAAACATTTGTACATATTTCAAATATATGTGAAGCAAACAGATAATGTTACTTACTCTAGCTTTCTATGCCATGTCTTTTGATATGTCCTGTTCATATTTCTGAAATAATGTGAATTTCTGATAACAATTATATTCTATATTTTTACATCTATTTCAAACATAAACAATTTTTCCTAATAAAGCACATAACTAATCTAAAATTCACTCTTGCATGTGAATTTTCATTTCAATGGATGTTTTTACGAGAGATCTGAGAATTGCTTTAATCATGGTTATTTAAATGATGACCTTGATCTCTAATTCTCTTAGTTTTCTCCATTATAACAAGGCACATTCACAAGCATAAAAACAAACCACCACCAATTACACATGGAGTGCACAAAGAAAATTTTGCCTGTAAGAACTTTTTTTCCTCACTGCTGTCAATGACCAAGTTAAGAACAGGAATACACAATGTTAAAATCAATTTTATTCAGGCCATTGGACATTCAACTCAGCATGATTTTTCAATTTTATAAACAGTAGGAGACTCAACAAGACATAATGAGGTAAAACAGGAGCATGAAATCACTAGCAAAAGCAGTTTCTCCTTTCTTTGGCCATTTAAATTCAAAATTAAATGCTCTTGAAAACATATGCCTCATGAAAATTGTAAGACTCCTAAGCAATTATATTATATTTATTTGTCATAGACTGTGAATTCCAAACCTTGTCTCCTTCTCAACGAGTTTGGTAACAGTGAAAAAAAAAAAAAAAAAAAAAAAAAGCATTTGTGGGAAAAAATGAATTGTATGAAGTTTTCAAGGGTTTTTAACAAAATTGAACAAACTATAGTACATTTTAGAGAGGGTAAAATACTATTTTGGGTAAGAATTGTCACTGTGAAAAATACTTTTTAGATCTCTATGGAGGTAATTTCACTGGAGGACTGCATCTTTGAACATAATGTTTAAAAGACTGACAATCCCCTAACTATATATGTGGGGTTTCAACACCAGGTTACATAAGTTTTGTCTGTTGTTCATATTCACTTCATTTAAAGTAAGAGTCATTTAGAATATCAATTAGACATGATAAGTAGTATTAATTTTATTCTCCTTTTCACATGTAAGTTCACATCTATTCTTTGGATTTCAACACTATTTTCACTGTGAAGGGTATTATTATTTCTATATATTACTTTTAATATTGGCAAAATAAGATGCTTACATTATATTGTTATTTCCATGTATGGAAATAACAATATAATGTAAGCATCTCATTCTTTCATGATTCTTGCATACTCTTCATGTATAGAACATTCTTTACAACCTTATTTATAATGACTAACAGAAATATAATGTTTCATAAAAATGAAACTAATATTTAATCTCATGTGCCATTAGAATATAGTAAGACAAAAACTGAATTAAATTTAATGATATATGTTACTTCATACAATGTATCTAAAATATTTTAAATTCCACTTGGAATCAGCATAAAACACATATACAAAAACTAGAATATTTGATATTACAAGTAGATATCTGACATTTCATCTGCTCCTAACATTTTAATAATCCAGTCTTGCTTCTCAAGAAAAAATTGATTGCAAATATTGTTGCTCTGTAGTTATCTTTTATTCATAATTGTTTTAAATGTGTGTATAACTAAATGTGTGTATTCATTATTGTTTTAAATGTGTGTACAAAAGTAATGTCTTATTTTTGGAAATATTTTTGCATATGTATGTATAAAGCAACCAGTCTACATAGGTCAGATTCCAAATCTAAAAGTACAAAGAGAATCAATGAAAGGATTTATTTCAAGTGATGATAAACCAGACAATAATTTGTGATGAAATCATGAGGGCTGTTATGGCACAAATACTGGGGAGCAAGTAGGTGACGAACTTGCAATCGTGGCTACATGTACCCATGGAGGCATAGAGATTGATGCCCTGCTAGAGACAGACACTTCTACAGGAAGAAAGCAAGAGGAGAATGCCTTGTTTTTTCCCTTTTTGGGCAATAACTTTTGAATTTTTGTCCAGTATTAACTGTTGTCTAAGCCAGCTGATGACATCCAAGTTGAGTGTAGGAGGATAACAGACTAAAACAGAGACTAACAGAAGAAAAGTAGCAAAAATATTAGAAGGAAAACATAAAAATAAAGTCCATACCACGATTTATTACAAATTTTATTTTTAATACTGAAAATGCCAAGAAATAGCTTTCATAAAAATAATAAGTATAATTTATTTCAGTTTCAAATTAAAGTTTTGTAAACAGCCACTTAGAATAGATTTTTTTATTTTTCTTAAAATTACTTATGAAGGTACAAAAAAAACTTTTCCTTTGTTTTTCCTTTAAATACAATCTAAATAATATCTAAGATGTAGTTTGATATTCATAACATAAGGGGTTATTCTGGAAGTGTGTGGGATTAATTTTCACTAAAAACCCATGTAATCATGATATGCATGTGATTAAATATAAATCTGATTATAATCTGTTGGGGAAATAAACATAAACTCAGAAAATTTCAAGCATACAATGTGGTATTGCTAAATACAGACATCACGCTGTATATTAAATCCTCAGAGACTGTGTCATTGCATCATTGTCACATGTGATTTTATATTTTGTAAGTGTAACACACATCTGCACATGCAAAAGCAAAATTATTCAGCTTTTGACAAACACTGATCAAGTCAGATATCCGTAGCTATATTGTCCCATAAGATGTCCATGTGAGGCAATGAAAGCAATTCAACTTGAACATGATCAGTTAGAAGTTAAATGATAAAATGTAGATTCACAATTAGAAACATGGTAAACCATCTGTAACTTGTTGCTCGGGCCGGGCGTGGTGGCGCACGCCTTTAATCCCAGCACTCGGGAGGCTGAGGTAGGCGGAGCGTTGTGAGTTCGAGGCCGGCTTGGGCTACAACGCGGCGCAAGGCCGACCTGAGCTACATAGTGCGACCCTGCCTCAAAAAACCAGGGCCCGGAGTTTGGCTCAGTGGCTTAAGCGCCTGCCCTGGCAGGCGCAAGGCTGTGAGTTCAATCCCTGGTGCCGCAAAAAAAAAAAAAAAAAAAAAAAAAAGAGTTGCTTATATTATACCAACTTCCTAAAATGACTTTTCTTTCCCTGCGGAGGGTGAGTTGTGAAGAAAGGAGTTCTTCCATGAAGATGGAAGAGATTACTATTCCTTAGAGTTACAAAGTTAACATTTTTTGTTTTTACTTTTTACATTTTTCTTCTTAAAATACCAAATTCCATATAAATAATGGCAACTATTGCTTTGGTAGCAAATATTTGCTCTGAATTTTCTAGAGTAAGAACAAAAGATTTCAAGCGTTGCACTTTATAAAATGATCTAAGAAAGAAAGTACACACCATATAAGGACAGCAATGCTATTTATTTACTAGATTCATGGAAGGCAGAATTAAATTTAAAATAGGTAGGTAGAATAAGAGCTCCCCAATGACTTCTTCAACACAGTGTTCTACATTCCTACTCCTTGAAATCTGTGGATATATTTGATTACATGGCAACGTTAAGGATTTTAAATATTTATGTTAAGAATTTTGAGATGGATAGATTATCCTGGATAATATTGGTAAGCTTAGTATAACACAATGGGCTTTTAAATATCTTTATTGTGATACCTCTATTCATTAAACCTAAACATAAAATTATGCTACTTTACTTGTTTGACTGATTCTTCATTTCTGAAGAACTGTCATATAAGACTTAAATAAATTTGTAGGCTTTTTTCTTGGTAATTTGCTTATTTCCATAAAGGACTCAGTCACGAAGATAGTGATGAGTAAGAAGATATTTCTTATTTCATTCCCTGGAACATGATAGCCAGGGTTTGCCTGGAGGAACAAATTGACATTAGGGTTAGGGTTATGTGTTGAGATTAGCATTGATGAAGTGGGCTAAGATTAGAGTGACAAAATGTCATTCCTGGGTGACAATATTCTAATGTGACAAAGAAATAATAAATAAAACCTCCAGGTAGCCATGAAAATATTTAGAATAACGCTTAAGTAAAATCAAAATGTAACATCGTGGATTTAAGAATGGTATCAACAAAAAAATGAGGGAGAAGAATTATGGAGAGGAAGAGTTATTAAGTCACAGGAAGATAAGTGAATGACATTCATAGAAGAGACAATAATCAAATAAAAACCCTGAGCCCCTATATAAAGGAGTCAAAAATTAGTTTCATACAGTGAAGTGGATAACAAATGAGCAAAACTGCAGAGAAGATGGTGAGCCTAATTTTAGACATGTTGCATTTGTAATTCCCTGCTAGGCACATAGCTGAAAATTTTTATCTATTATCTTGTATATGTATTTTTTTGCACAAGGTGTATAAGATTGTGTAATTGTATTTTGAAACTATCTTGCTTATATGTCTGTGATGTAGAAATGTCAAAAGAAACCAATGGTGAATGTTAAATCTGAGGGGAAAGATTCTAAAATATATGCCTAAGGATTACAAATTTTGATGGCCATATTGCAGAGAAATACATCATTAAAGGCATCCCAAATGGGGGAGATTACATTAGGAAATCATTTTTAGGATACACAGTTATGAAAATGTATAAAATGTAACTCAAATAAAAGACGAGGGACAATTTGGTGAATTAACTAATGGTCAATTTGTAGCATCCAGTTGAACTGAATCAGTGTGGTTTTGGATGTGGATGGCCCACCTAAGAATTATTAGCAACATGAAATCAAAAATTGGAGGGGAAGATGGAGTGCTGTTGATTGTCCTAGGAAAACTTGTCCTGCTGCTTTTTCTGATATAAACTCAGCTGTTCTCATCATCAGAAGAGTTTGAGTTGTCTCTATTGCTCAGATTGGCTGTGGTCCTCTTTAGGGGAGCTCTGGTCCTTACCTTAAGGGTTGCTTCCTGGCTCGCATGCAGATCCTTCAGCCTGTTGGAAAGGATACTTCAAACCACAGATTTTCTAGCTTCCACCACTGACCTTTGTGCCTTTTCAGTGCAGAGTCTTGGTACAGACTTGCATGAGACATAGTCCTGGGCTCTTGGTCTCCAGCTAGATTCATGCAGGACATTGCTATGGGATCCAGGTCTTCAGCTGAAATCTTGCAGGACATTGTCTTTGTGTCTCTAGTGAACGGGGAGATTTCCTGCACTCTATTGCATTTGACACTTTCTGTGAAAACTATAAAATTATACTACAAATGATGTGTCCTGCATTAAATTGTTTTCCTTGCAAACAGACAACATAGAGATGAACTATTCACTCATATCATGCTTCAAAATGTGTGTCTGAATTTTGATGTGCTTGGCTAAGCTGCTTTGAATTACATAGACTTTCATGATTTATTTGTAGATGTATATGAATAATGCTTAACAGATGCTTATGTGGCTATAATAAAGAACTTTTTTATAAGTAGCCATTAGTTTTTGTTATATTTGGGAAGAAGAACTTCTTTGGATCTCATTAGGCACTTCCGAGTTCAGAGAAGATTTGGTTCTCATAATACAGTACTTTCAAGCTTGGCTTAAGAAATGAGATTCCCAGGAACCTTTTCCATAGGGCTATCCCTTAAAAATTAAAATTTATTACTACGATCAAACTACCGATGCATGTAACAAAATGGATAAAACTTGAAGGCATTATACTATGTAAAATAAAATTGACTCAAAAGGCTACAAGCTGCGTGATTCAATTTATATTTTGGAAAAGGCAAATCCATATGGACTGAAATCACATTAAGACTGGGGAAATTTGGAGTGGATTGAATGCCAAGGAGGCTAAGGCCATTATTTCTGGTGGAGGAAAAATTTTATATCTCAATTGTGCAGGTAGTTCTGCAACTGTACAGTAAATCACACAGTTACACTGTACTGTTAACTTATTACACCATACTTTTAAAAAATATTACTTTTAAACTACAAAAACTTTGCAGGGACAAAGTACACTGATTTTATATCATATGTATATGTCAAACCAAATCTATTCATGTAAAGCATATCTATTTTCAATAAACATACTAATATACTAAAAAGTGATTATTTAATGAACTTGTATTCAATTTTTAAAAATAATATTGTTGTTGCAAAATCTTCCTTCAACCTGTGAAGCTTTTAGGAAAGAACAAAACTTTGAACATGTTTGCTAAGTTCAACTTCATAATATATATGAAATTTGATTTATTTAACTGGAACTGGTTAAATCTAGGCTTCTGAGTTTTTTATTTCATTGTAAGAGTTAGTTTATTCGTATGCTTGGCCTTAGAAGTCACAGCAAAATAGTGCAATAAATAATTATTTGATATTTTCTCTATTTCTGGTTTTAGGAATATTTTAAAAATTACAAGTTATAATGGATGATTTTATGTAAACATGAAAATCTATAATAAGTTTGAAAACATTTACAACAAATTATATTGACAATACTCATTCAATGGCTACAAATACTGTCTTACTAAAGATTTATTTCACATTACTTTTATGATATAAAGCCCATCCTACTTATATACAAATTTCACTGTTTAAATATAATAGTACATTGACATTTTCACTTAGAATTTGCCAGTCATTAAAGGGAAATATTTTCTGCACTGATTATTGTAATTGTTATATATGCATGCACATTATAAAAGTACCTTAATATTTTTCTGTTTAAAACATGGAGTATTATCATAGATATTATTAAAATGTAACATTGCTTATGATTGAGTACAAATACTCAATCATTCCTCAGAAACAACATAATATTCAAGTCCTTGGGATTGATTATTTAAGGAAGCATTATAAAATTCTTTTTATTGCATTGTAACTTGAATCAATCACATATAAACATATGGTGAGGATTAAAACATCTCTATGAGAGAATATGTTAGTTGTATTCCATGATTGTAGTGACTTCTTTCTACACTTTTGTAAAATTTTTCTTATTTCACAATCTATTATTTTAATTTAAAAACTTACATAAATATTAAAATTAGGCATATTTATTAGGGAGGTCATGTGACACAATGCATACACATATTGTTGAATAATTTAATAAGTGCCTATATGTCTATAATATCAAATATTTATGATTTTTTTGGTGAAACATTTAAAATCCATTCTTCGAGCTTTTAGGTATATGAGAAGGACTAAATACAGTGTCTACTTAAATTAGTAGAGTCCCATGTTTATTCTCAATTATCTAAGCCAGTATACTGAGCACAAAACTTGCATTCTCTTTCTGATCTTTCAATTACATATATATTTTGTCAATTTCACCTTCATAAAAGTGTCTATAAGGTATTGTCTACTTTTGTATCATTTAATCTTCACCTGAGAGAAAAATAGGAAAAATAATCTATTGCTATGGATCTTTAAATACAATATGCATCACTTACTCCATCATCTTCACATGACGTATTTGTTTTCTATTCTACTGAAATCTGTTGGACAAGATTCCACACAGAAGGATGGATACAGGTCTGTTTCACATTATGATTTATTCTGTGCTGAGAATGTTCCTAGTATACATTCCTAGTACATGTAAATAACGTTTACACATGAAGCCAGTAGGAACCTGTGATGCCTTACAATAGTAAAGGTTATGAAACATGACACTCCCGCCTTTGTCTACAATTAAGTAGACTGAGCATATCACATGATCAAGATCTATGTCAGTGGTCAATAAAAATGGAAAAAATTCTTAAGAAATTACAGGCAGTTCTAATTGCATGGGCAGATATTTTGAAGATAATAAGAGCCCTTATAGTAGCTATCCTATATTTCCTATTATCTTGTTTTGAAATCCTGTATCACTTTCACTGCTTTGTTTTGATTGGCTTTATTCTTTTTTTATTTTGTTTGGTTTTATTCTCTGAAAAATAAAATAAAAAATAAAAGAAATTATAGCCGAGAGGATCTCAAAAATATTGAAATTAGTATAAAGTAGTATCCTAGATGAAATTCTCAGGAGGTAAATGGATACTAGTTAACAACTGAAAAAATGGTCCAATTATGGTGGCAAATGGAACAATGCACTGCTGTAAATTGTTTGGGGACACATACTGTGAATTTGTGAATTTGTGTTATCTGCTCAGTTTGCCTGTAAGTCTAAAAATAACTTCAATGATTGAAAAATCAATAAAATACTTTAGAACACTATGTGTCTATAATAATAAAAATATTAGCCGGGCGTGGTGGCGCACGCCTTTAATCCCAGCACACGGGAGGCTGAGGTAGGCGGAGCGTTGTGAGTTCGAGGCCGGCTTGGGCTACAATGCGAGCTCAAGACCGGCCTGAGCTACATAGTGCGACCCTGCCTCAAAAAAACCAGGGCCGGGAGTTTGGCTCAGTGCCTTAAGCGCCTGCCCTGACAGGTGGGAGGTTGTGAGTTCAATCCCCGGTGCCGCAAAAAAAAAAAAAAAAAAAAAAAAAAAAAAAAAAAAAAAAATATTAGTAATATTTTAGAAGAGAAAATTATTCACATAATGGTAAAAATAGGTTATTTTTCTTCATATATCTAAAAACATTTTCCACATGGTTGGTTTCTTTTTAGGTCTATGGTGGCTATTAATGTAAGTGTGTTTGTGTGTGTGTGTGTGTGTGCATGGAATCTTTATAAAATGCAGTTCTCTTTAAGAAAATTAAAAAGAATATTTGTAAATTAATTGCAACTTTAGGTAATTACATTTCATTATTTAACTAAACAAAAGCCTATTTGATAAAAAAATTATTTTGATTTTAGTTATCTACTTTAGATTGAGGTCTGTCTTTATATACATCCATGAAGAAGTTATCACATTCAGATTGCTGACTGTGAAATTTTTACTGCATATGTAAAACTCAATATATCATTTCTAGTCTTGTAACACCTCAACACCTTTAAATACTGCTATTAAATTATGTATACTGTTTCTGTGGTATACCTCCAGAGAAGTTCTGCTTAATTTATGTATGCATGTAGAAAAATCTAATTATTTCTTGTGGTTTGCGTTGTGATAGCTTCATATTGTCACATATGCTCTGTAATAGTTCAATTAAAAAAGCCAGTCTTTTGCAATTTTCACTACCAGTATTTAACTAACATAAATACCTTCTTCCATTCTTCTTTATATCTTATCAGAGGCCGAGTGATTTTCTTCCTGTCAGTAAATTGTTCAGTGAATAACATCCTCGTTAATAGCAAGTTCAAAGTACATCCAACATATACTTCATTTTCAAAGATGAATATATGTTTTAGGCATTTTGCTATCATTTTTACATTGATTTGCCCATGTTTGAAATTATTTTTCACATTATTTTGTTTTATTAGTATGTCTGCAATATATAGTGATTAAATTCACTTTCAGGGATTAGTACATGTACATAATACATGTCAATCCCATTCTTTTTCCCTTCCCTCCATGTCCCTTTTATTTTTCCAGCATCAGATTATTTATTCACCTTATAAGACCTTATAAAGTTAATTATCATATACACAGATTGAAAACAAGACTACTAAACCAAAGAACATATAAAACATATGAAAAAATTATAGTAAATCAAGGTCCACTTTTAGATATGTTGCACACACTGGATCGCAATATCGTTTCTCTTCTTTCCATTTGTATCTATACCTGACTTATAAATAATGATTGACTAAGGTTCTAAATTTTGTAACTGAAAAAATCCAGATTTCACTTTCTTAAAACTTTCTTTGTGTACTTTACTTAATACCCAATTATTAAAATCATAAAAGTGTGTATTATAGAAAATTTACACATTTGGGTAAATTTTCCACTCCTCACTAATCTGACCTTTGGACCATAACCAAACTGTCAAAGACAAGTGACAATAAAATCTTTCTGGAAGATTTTTAGATACCTGCAAAATCTTAAAGCAAAAACAACTCCTGTTAATATCAGAGTTGTAGGTAGTGCCATAAAATAGTACACTAAAAACTAAATATGTTTTCTGAACTCAAAGTTTGCTATTAAGAAACAATTATACTTCTGTAAGTCAGAAAAATTCTGTTTGAATTCAGTTTTAAAAGTACCATTTACAACATTTCTAAAAATATAATTGTTCTACACATTTATAGTAACACCAATCTCTGATTAACTAAAGGTGATCATAACTCATAGATTAGATGATTTGAGAAGATTTATATTTCTATCTTAAGTGATCCAGGAAGACAATGTAATTCCAAAGAAAACTACAGCCTTTTGTATATATGCAATGTATGCATAGATAAATCTATAGGTTAATTTTAAAGTGGATGAATAGAAACCAAGAACAAGAGTATCCAAAAACAAAATAGTTGAATGAAGCAGAGTAAATTTTTCAGAAAGTAAAACATGCAGTTGTGACAACTGGGTATATAGTGGAGCAGGAATTTTAGGTCTGTAAGTATGTATTGCTTGTGAGGAAATGTTGCCCAGCTAATGGGATGTAAAGTGCCAATATGCAGAAATATTCTGTTCAACTATTACAGAATGCTGTCCGTCTCCAGACCTTTATAGAATTAGTATACAAGTTCTTCATGTTTTTCTCACAAAGATGACAGTAATTTAAAAAAAATTCTCAAATCAATGCTCACTTTTCAATATTATGCAAATGATAATAAAATCAAACACAACTTTGATAATCCTTACATTAAGACTTGCTAAATGGTGCTGAAAAAACTGGCTATACACATGCAGAAGATCGAATATCTTATCTCTCACTGGGTACTAATCTAAAATTCAAAAGAATCAAAGATCTTAACGTAAAATGGAAATATTTAATTGGCTGAATATAAAATAGGTAAAGTGATGAAGACACATGAACAGACAAGGACTTGCTGAACAGAACCTCAATGGCACAAGAAATAATAAGAAGCAACAAACGGGATCATGTCAAATTAAACAGATTCTTCTCAGCAAAGGAAAGAACCAACAGAATGAAGAGACAACCTACAGAATGAGAAAAACAATTTATTAATTCTCCTCAGACAGAGGACTAATTAATATCTACAATACATAAAAAACTCAAAAAAATTATAGTACTTCAAATAAAAGACCCAATCAAACAATGAGTAACTGAAATAAATATATATTTCTGAGAAAAAGAACAAATAACCAGTAAATGCAAGAAACAGTGCTCAACATTTATGGCCATTAGAAAAATGAAGATTAAGACAAAACTGAGATTTAATTTTACCCCAGAAACTGTGGCAAACATCAAGGATTCAAATAATAACATATACTGGTGAGGCTGCTGAGAAAAATGAGACCTTCTACTTTGGTGAGAATGTAAACTAGTACAACCAGTATTAAAATCAGTATGGAGAAGCATCAAAAACCTAAACTAGAAATTCCATTTAACTGAGCTATTCCTTCTAGGTATCTTCCAAAAAAGGGTTAAACACAATGTATTACAATGATACATAAATGTCTATGTGTATAGCAGCACAATTCATAGCACCTGTGTCTTAACAGTGGCCCATGTGTTCATCAACAGATGAATGGGTTAAAGAAAACGTAGTATTTGTACATAATGGAGTAGTAGTTTCCCATTCAGAAGTATGAACTTGAGTGATTTGAAGAAAATGAATTCACTTTGAGGTCATGATATTCAGTGAAATCAATCAGACACACAAACTTAAATTAAATATTACATAATTTCTCTTATATGAGAAACAAAAACATAAATAAATATAAAAGCAAAATAAAAGACTAGTAATAGGACCAGGAGTTTGGCTCAGTGGCTTAAGCGCCTGTCTGGCAGGCATGAGGTCATGAGTTCAATCCCTGGTGCCACAAAAAAAAAAAAAAAAAAAAAAAAAAAAAAAAAAAAAAAAAAAAAAAAAAAAAAAAAAAAAAAAAAAAAAAAAAAAAAAAAAAAAAAAAAAAAAAGACTAGTAATAGGAAATAGGAAGATAGCCGTTTTTGAAAATGAGAGGGAAACCAAGAGAGAGAGAGGAGGGGAAGGAAAGGAATGTGAAGGGGACATAAAATTGTTAAGGTGTTATATAAGTGTACCAATTCCCCTTGATGAATGTAATCATTTTGTACTGCAAATATAAAAAATACAAACATACTAAATACATTTGAAAGAATTATGTAATTATAAAACCATATTGGAAATAGTGATAAATATGTGTATAAGTTCTACAGCAAAAAATTTTCTTCTATTGCTTGAAAGTCTTCAAAGATCTAGGACTTTTAATGAATAAAATTTTAACCTTTTAATGAATGAAAAGTTAGCATAATTTAAACATATTTGTGTCATGAATAAGATGTTTGTATTGGGTTATATGCTATGTACCCCCAAGTCCTCACATACTTTTGATGGGGCTGAGTCTGGCACTTGTTACTGATTTGTTGTGTAGCGCCAGGATTGACAATGAGTGCTGTGCCCGCTCAGGGGTGGAGCCGACATACAGTGTAAGGGAAGGCGGGTCTTCCTCTTGCTTGCTTCTGTGCTTCCATCCTCTCTCTCTCTCGCCAGCATGCCTTGCAGCTTGCAACCACCATGAACGGCAGCCCCGTCACCTCATGCTGACTTGGAGCCAACTAAATGTGAACTGAAACTCCTGAGAAACTGTAAGAATAAACCTTTCCTTCCCTAATTTTGGGCATCAGACATTTTGTCTTGGCAATGGGCGAAAAGTAACTAAGATGATATTATTTTAAAATGCAAAGGAACACATGATTAAAATAATACAGTACCTAAATCTCATTTAAATTAGGTTTTAAATTGTGAGTCAATATTCAAATAAATTAACTTAAATTTTAAATTTGATAACACAAATCTAAGTGCATTGAGTATATTCATTATCCATATACTTTAACTGACACATGCACATTTTTTTGTAAAGAAACACAAGATGTGATAGCCAGACTTTGTTAGAGGTTAGTCACATTTTGTTAGATATGAGAAGTGTTTAAGAACTGTCATCAAGTTTGACATAAAACAAGATTTAATTCTGTTTGACACCTGCTATGCAAAGAGCAGAGTGTGAGAGGCTGGTGCTGCAGGTGATATAAGAACTTATCATCAGTCAGGAATGTAGAAAAGATAATTTACTGATGCACTGCAAGGGAGCAATAGGTGACACTCATTTCATTACTTTATGAATGAATGCAGATGAAATTGTTTCTGTTGTCAGCTGGAGATTTCATTGGCTAAGTTTTAAACCTAGTTAGGAAGAGGGTTCCGACAAGTCTGACTACAACTTGGTGGAGAGGGTCTTTGTGGGAATGTTAAATATTAGTGTATTTTTGCATCTTATGGGAGTAAAATATGATGCCAACAGATTGATAGATAATATGGCATAACATAAAATAATAATTAACCCAAAATTTAGTATAATAGGAGAGAAGAATCACCAAAAGAGTGTTCAAAGAGAAAAAAGAAAAAGAAACAATGGATCTCATCCAAACATATTTGTAATTACATTAAATATTAAATTAACTGTAGTCGAACTGAAATATAAAGGTTTTTAAATGGAAGAAATCAAAAGTAGACTGCAATACATAGTTTGTATGTGAAGTGTCTGAGGTGCAAATCCCTGAGAGCTTAAAATAAACAAATACAAATCCACTTTTATCAGTTAAAAACACTGAATAAAATAATACTGATGGAATCATACATGTGTACTATACACTATGAAATTTGGAAATAATTAATGCCTTGATCTATGCAAATCAATTTGGGGAACATAGAACCAACATGACAGAAAGTTTAGGCAGCTCCTGGTGAGAGCTTGCTTTCAGATTTACGAATAGTGCTTTCTTCTGTCTTCACATTTAGGAAGGAATGCATTGGGATCTATCTTTTACAGGTTTTAGTCCAGAGGTCTCTGTCCTAAAGCTAAAATTACCTCTCAGAAAGGGCCCACTCTATAATCAACCTTGGAAATTAGAATTTCAACACATGAATTTTCAGGAGGGACACAAATACTCAGAGTATTATATAGTATACTATGCATATATCATTTCATATTCAAAAAAACCGTTTAACAAAATCAACCAAAACTGACCTTGAGTAAATGTTTCAAGTGCTTACATAAAATTAGTCCTCTTGATAATGTGATACAATGTAATTAAGACAGCTAGACAATTTTCAAAAAGATAGACACAGCATAATAGTCATATGAACTACTTATGGTTAAAACATAAATTCCAACAAAGTGTGGAAAATGTTTTTGAATAGTATCAATGACTATGTAAATACTTCTTTGATATTACTAAATGCTGAGTAAAAGGAAGTGTTTAAATATAAACACAAATATTTAATTTAAAAATAATAATAAAGGACCAGGAATTTGGCTCAGTGGCTTAAGTGCCTTCCTAAAAAGAATAATAAAATAATCGACTATGGTTAATGCTTTTATGGCTAGAAAAGGTTTATCAAATCAAAGCAAGTAACAAAAAGAAATAATTGTGAATATTCAGTGACATTGCAAAGGAATGTTTTGTAAAGAAAACCAACAAATCAAAAATTTGGTTCTTAGGGCCAGGTACTTCACTTAACGGCACAAGTGCCTGCCTGGCAAGTGCACAGTCTTGAGTTCAATCCCCAGTACCCCCCCTTAAAAAATTGGTTTTTAGACTCCATTAATAAAAGTATAAAACTCTAAAATGATATTGATAATGAAAAAGGAAGAGCTACATTTCCAACATGCTAATATAAACAAATTACCTGGGAATGGTGGTACTGGGGAGACACATGGACTCTCCAGAATCACAAAATAAATAAAAACTGATTTAATATAGTAGACAGCATGAATTAGAAAAATTTCTCAAATTATAGAAGAAAACCTGACTTGCCATTACTTATAGAAGATAAAGCAAAACAGAACACTTCTTTATTAATGTCATGAACCTGTTGCAAAACACCTTTCCACAAAGAATAGCAGCAGTCAAAAAAAAATTCCCCCAAAATTCAGAGGAAAATTTCCCTTTTCTAATTATCTTAAGGGTAACGCAATTATTATTTTGCATTTCATTGCTCATATTTCACTCATTCCGTCCTGTGTATTCTGGATAAATAAAATCGGAAAACAAAATCTAAATTCAGCATTAATTTTTCCCTCACTCACTAGTGCTTGTTTTCACACTTTGCTGTTAATACAATTTTGAATGTACTTTCATTAGGAAATTTCAAATCAGCGAGGCACAAGTGGTAACACTGACTGAAAGATGTTAGTATTTTTAGTTGTCACCATCCTAAAGAGAATGGTGTAAAGTAGCTGCAATTTGTTTGTCTCTCTTTGCCACATTCAATTTTCTCAGCTTGCTATCAGTAAGTACCTACCCCAAGCTCCAAAACTGTATATTAGTGCTTGGTTCTCTCCTGTGAAGTGACAGGTAGTGAAAGTCAGAAAAGCAGATTTGGAAGCTTCAGAAAATATTGCTTCCCTTTTAAAGATTTACATGACACCATGATGATGAAGAAAAGGAGCAAGTGTATGTCTATGCAGGTGATGAAACTTGCACAAAAACAAGAAAAATGGATGAAAGGCCATTGTATTTTGTCAAAATGCATCCTTTTCATTAGCAGAGACAGAAAGCACTGTCAGTTATCTGTGAATAAATTTGGTTGTACTTGTAAAAGCAAATTTAGCTCAAGGCATAGCCTTTTACTAAATAGCTGTGCTCCACAGTTTCAATTGCCAAGTTGGTGAGAGAATTCTCAACTGCTTTTGTTGGACCTGCCACTTTAGTGTTCATGACTTGAAGCCCTGGTTCTTAAATACTGCCTGACTTAATACTTCCCAGATTTCCTTAGTGCCACCTAAATTATTCAGATATTGGTTTATCAAATCTCTCATCTATGCTTTCCTTTCAAAGGTCTCTGCTGAGCTTGAAAGAGCACAGAGGAATGCTTAGATAAAATAAAAAAGGAATTTAAGAGCAATAAGAGTACAGTCTTTCTCCACTTCAATATGAACAGTTAAGAGGCATGAGAGATTTTTTTTTACTCTTGTTGGCTCTTTCTTTTATTACAACATCTTAACTCAAATTGGCAAAGTAGTCAAACATCTATTCCACTGTGATCTTCGAGCTACTAAACAAGAGATGGTGTTACAAACCATGCAGCTAAGTGATTTTCTTTTCTCAAGGTAGCAAACTTATAAAAATAGTGTATATATTCTAAGTCAGTTTCCAGTTTTGTAGTCCTAAGACACTCAGGAAAGAAACAAAAAACTATATGAAGATATAATGAATTAATGTGTGTTATATAATATAGTCTATGGGGATGCTATAAAAACTTCAATCGTGTCTCTCAATAATCCTAATTATGTAAACCCAGTTTTCATTTTCAACTCAGCCTAAATTATTAATTTCCTTATATATGAAGATATAAGTATTAGGATGCTTATTTTCAGAATATTTATAAACCGATAAATTGAAAAGATACACCTCATTTGAATCAGAATTGTTCCACGTTTAAGGATTATATAATGAAATTGTGATGGGTTTACAAAGAAATATAATCACCGAACATGTGCTTAGTTTCCTCCTTTCACTGAGTAGAAGCAGTCATATTCTACACATATAAGATTCAACTTACTAAAAGTCCTTAGCTCTTATCATAAAGCAGAGAGAAAGGTTGGTATATGAAAAACAAATTGAAGTGCTTGATCTAATTTCATTTCTCACTTAGAGAGGAGATGGGATTTCTTATCATTTACTCAACACAGTCTTAAATTTTTAACAGATCTGTACATGATTTAAGGACCTTTATTTCCCTCTTCTCACAGAATTCACTTATAAAGAAAAAAATGATAATTATGAATTATGGCTCTCCTCCTTAGAGATACACATCTGTGCAAAACCCTCTATCCAGTTTTATAAACTGCAAAGATCTTTCTCAAAGATTTGCTTGACATGTGCTTGTCTGTGCCCCACCTTCCATCCTCTGCAAGAAAGTAGAAAGTGCCTGGCATGTGCCAGCTTCAGATTTGTAAAACTGCTTCTGTCTTGAAGATTCTGGAGAGTTTACTTTCCTCTGAGTAAAGCAAAGTGTCCCATCACAGCTATCAAATGCTTTTCAGCTCTGTGTTTCAGTGGAATTGAACTCAGACTATATACATTCTGATCTCTCTTCCTTGTTGCAACCTTGAATCTTCCTTATCTGTACAACTTTTTTTGGCATAGCTTTTTTTCTGTCCTAATATAAATAAGCTGATGCATATATTTAGCATAAAAAGTAGTCTCATGCAACTTTTTTATTGATTTGTGAGACAGGAGTTTTAGTCTTAGTTCTATGTTTATTTGGTGTTGGAAAATAATTTTAAAATATTTCTCACTGTTTCTATATTATTTCAATTATATTCTAAATACCTGTCCAGCTTTCACAGAAGAATACAAGACTTCTAAAATTTTACTAGTTGATTGAGTGTCAAGAAAACTTTGCTATAGGTCCTTCTTTCCTTCTTCCCTTCTTTCCCCCCTTCCTTCCTTTCTTCTTTTCCTTTTATTATTTATTTTCAGTACTACACATTAAATTCAGGTCTTCTGCACAGAGCTACATCTCTGGCCATTTTAAAATATATTTTATTATTTTTTATTCAAGACAGGATCATGCTAACTTGCTAAGTGGGCCAGAATGGGTTTGAACTCAACATCTTGATCATTCTGCCACTGCACCCAGCTAGATTTTGTACTAATTTTTCTAGGTGCTGTGTAACATCAATGAATGTACATTCTGCAGTAGTAAACCACTAATGGATTGCATGTGTCCTAATTATCTAGAAAAAAACTAGGACATTTATGTTGATAAAATCTAAGAAATGCAATAAGGCAGAAGATCTGTGATCTGTAGTTAACACACTGAAGACTAAAGAGAACCAAAAGAATAGCTTTCATCTGAATTTAAAGACCTATGAAATGGGAGAGCTGAAGTATTAGTTCCATTTTGAATGTGTGTGTGAAGGCAAGAGGAGACAAATGTCCTAGCTCACACACAGTTAAACAAAGAAATCCCATTCTTTCTAGTCAGTTTCTACATCATATTCAGCTCCTTAGTGGATTATCTTTTCCAAAAACACACTAATGGATACAGCCACAGTACTCTTTAGCTGATGTCTTGGTGCACAGCTGTTTAGTCAGGTTGATAAAATTGAACATCACATGTAGTAAACTTTTTACCTGTGATGTCTACTGAGTCTTAAAGACAGAATGACTGAAGCTTAAATATGTTTAATATTTTCAGGTAACTATGTGCCAATATCAAAAGAAACACCAGAAGTATTTCTTCAGATAATAAACAGCAAATAAAGATACTTACTTTAATGCTGTACTTGTTCTAAACCAAAGTGTCCCTTAATGATTTTTATGAAAAATGCTGTATCAAATGCCATAGTTTATTTTTTTTTTGGTCTGTTTGATTTGTTTTGTTTTGCATTTTGGGTTTATATTAATGTTATTTTCCTTAAAGAATTTTTCTGTCATGCGTATCTTTCTCATGAAATTCTTGTACTGAAGGTATACCTCAGTGTCACAGGTCCTGAGTTTAATTCATGGTGCCAAAAAAAGAGAAAAGAAATTCCCAGCAAAGTAACCATGAACATTATGCTGCGATTTCTTAATGTAAGTAGCTATGATTTTTATAAAGAGCTAATTTTTTAGTCTCTCTTTCTATTATTGCCTTATAACACTCTTTAAAATACAGAAAAAAGTCTTCATTCTTGAACATAACCAATATATACTAAAAAGCAGATCTAAATCTGCATACGTATGTAACATAATTTTAAGTAAAAAACAATTCTACTACAGTCTAAAAAATAGCATAAAATGTGTTTTCTTGAATCTCTTCCTTTCACTCTACTGCAGATATATATATACAAAAAACTAAGTAACTACATCCGTCAATGTTAGAAAAAATGACAGGAAAGTTGTAATTCCTAATTATATCAAATAAAGATTGTTTTATTACAAATGAACATTTCAAATAAATTTAATTTTTGTTTAACAGAAAATTTAAGGTGACAAATGAAAATGTTTTAATTTTCATAACACATCTTTCAAAGTAAACTATTTAATGTGTAAAGCATGCCCATTATCACACCTTCTATTCAACATAGTGCTTAAAACATTAGCTAGAGTAATTAGTGAGAGAAATAAATGGCACACATATGGGAAAATTAAGAACTCAAATTATTATTATTCTTAGATAACATATTGTTGTACATAGTACACCCAAAAGATTCCACTAAAGGACTCTTAAAATTAATAACAGCTTTCAGGAATGTAGCAGTATGAAAAATCAACACACAAAAATCATTAGCATTTGGATGAAAAGGAAATTGAGAAAATACCATACGTAATAGCTTCAAGAAAAATGTATACCTAGGAGTTAACCTATCAAGGAAGTGAAAGATCTCTGCAAATAAAACTACAGTACTATGAGAACAGTGATTGAAAAAAAAACAGAAAATGAAAGGATGTTCTCTGCTCTGCTATAAGTAGAACCAATATTATCAAAATTATGATATTCCCAAAGTTGTTATACTGATTCATTGCAGTCCCAATCAAAATAGCAACAACATACTTCATAAATCTTAAAAAAAATATTCTGAAATTCATATGGAACCAGAAGAGACCCTAAATACAAAAGCAATTTTGGGCAACAGTAGCAAAGTGGGAAGCATAACAATACATTACCTGACTTCAAGCTACACCACAAGCAATAGTGATTAAAAGACAACATGCGGCCAGGGATATAGCTCCGGGGCATAATGTCTGCCTGGCAAGTATGAGGCCATGAGTTCAATTCCTGGTGCAAGAAACAAACAATCGTTAAGGGAAAAAAAAAAAAAAAAAACACTAGCATGAACTGGAACAAAAACAAGTATTTGGACCAATGGGACAAAATTGAGGATACAGAAACTCCCCCCTGACATGTTCAACTACTTGATCTTCAGTAAAGTGGCCAGAAGCATATGTTGGAAGAAAGGCAGCCTATTCAACAAGTGGTGCTGTGAAAACTGAGTATCTGTATGCACCTGATTGAAACTAAACCCTTATCTCTCACCACATACTAAATTAAAATCAAAATAGATCAAATATTTAAATGTTAAAAATCAGTAAGCCTTCTGGAGTGTAAAATAGATTAAATACTTGAAGACATAGGTGTAGGAAAATATTTCCTAAATAGATTCTCAATTGCAAAAGAAATAGAAGCACTGATCAACAAATAGAATTATATCAGATCAAAATTTTCTGTACTGCAAAGGAAATAATCAGTAGAATAAAGAGATGACCTACAGAATGGGAAAAAAGCTTTGAAGTTTTGTTAGCTACTTCTCAGACAGAAAACTAAAAACAAGAATATAGAAACAATTCAAAAATTAAATGTATCCAAGGATATGGTTCAGTGGCACAATGCGTTCCAGGGAAGCATGAAGTTGTGAGTTTGATTCCTGGTACCAAAAATAAATAAAATAAAAGTAAATAAAGCAACCATTAAGAAATGAAACAGTAACAAACATTGACGATTATGTGACTTAAAAGGAATACTCCTCGTTGTTTGAGGAAATCTAAATTAGTACAACCATTGTAAAAATCAGTATGGATATTTCTTAATGAACTGAAATTAGAAATTACATATAACCCAGGGATCACCAGTACGTGCATACTAACATTCAAAGTAGCTCAACTCATAATAGCTAAATCCTGGAAACAGCCCTTACACCCATCTATGGATAATTAGCGAGAATATGGTGTCTATATATAGCTATTTATATAAAATAGAGTTTCTGTTTATGGAGAAAGTAGTGTATATGCAATACTACTCTGCTATAAAGAATAACAGATGTGAAACTTTGTCAAAAAATAGATGTACCTAGAAAATATGTTAAGAGAAATACACTGGACACACAAGTTTAAATACTATATGGCGTCTCTCATCTGAGTGAGACAAAGTACAAAGAGAATAATGAAGGATGGGTAAAAGCGGACTAGGAGATTGATCTCTCACAACAGTGAAATAACCCAAGGGGAAAAAAAGTGTAAGGCATGAGGTGGAGTAGAAGGAAAATCTGAAGCATAAAGACTTGTCAATAGATATCTAGGCCCGGCACAGCACTCCAGAGGCTCTGAACTTGCAACCAGACACAGGGTCCGGGTGTTGCCACACTCTGGGGTGTGCTCTGCCCAGCTGTCTGAGTCCCAGAGGTCTCAGCCACTGCCCAGTAAGGCAGAGGCTCCAACAGCACACTCTGGGAGTGTGCTCTCAATAGCTATGCAGAGGATCCAGGTCTACACAGTCCCAAGTCTCAGCACAACCCACCAGGGGAATGCCTGGCCAGACTCGCAGGACAGAGGTACTGAACACAGCCCAGCCCAGAGCCCCAGAGCGGCTCATCAGGGACTGGCCAGCATAGCTGCAGGGTCTTAGAGAACTTGAGCTCTGGCCATCAGAGCAGAAGGCGAGAGCTCCATTGTTCAGGGTTGCAGCCTGCACAGCAGGTCATAGAGGTTGCACACCCGCCCAAACAGGAGTAAGGCCCCAGCACTATATGCCTGGGACTTGCCTGGGCTTGCCCAGCATGGAGCTCCAGAGGCTCTGAACTCGCAACCAGATGCAAGGTCTGGGTGGTGCCACACTCTGGGGTGTGCCTGGAGGTCTTGGCCCCCACTCAGTAAGGTGAAGGCTCCAGCAGCACACGCTGGGAGTGCACCCTCACTAGTGTGCAGAGGATCCAACTCTACCCAGTCTCATGTCTCAGTGCAACCCACCAGGGGAACAACTGGCCAGACTCACAGGACATGTAGCCCAGTACACCAGAACAACCCAACAAAGTACATCAGGGGAACACATGGCAAGTCTCACAAATCACAGAACACAAGGGTCAAGCACCATAATCTGGGAGTTTGCCCCAGCTAGTCACGGGGACATTGGACAATTGAATCCTATCCAACACAGTGTTCCAGTACAATTCATTGGGAGGCTGCCTGGCTAGCCACACAGGTCCCAGAAAAAAATAACAAAATGAAAAACAAAGAGGCAGTCTCAATCACCCAGCCCACAGAGAACAAACCCAAGAGACACTGAAATGGAAGCCACTTGGAGTCACACAGCTGAACTTTCTGAAATGATAGCAAATGTAGTAAAGAAACAACTCCATGAAGCTATAGAGAAACTCAAATCAAATAATCTCTCAGCTAAAAAATGAAATGACAATCATTATGAAAGAAATGTTGTGTGTGTCTAAAGAAGATCAACATAAAAAATAGAACAGAAGAAAATGATGGAAACTTTGAAAAATGGAAGACACAAATAGAATGCATGCATGAAACAGATTCAAAGGAAAATTCAGGAAATGAAAAATTCCATGGAATGTTTGAAAAACCAATTGAATGAAGCTGAAGAGAGAATCTCAGACCTTGAAGACCTTGAAGATGGGACCTTATGGCCACGAAAGAAAAGATCTGTTAAAAATAAGAAGTAACCAAGAAAGAATAATTCAACAGCTGTAAGATGATGCCAAGAGAAACAACATAAGATTAATAGGCATAAATGAAAAAGCAAGGGTGAATACTAATGACCTGCAAAGATGATTCACAGAAATAATAGGAGAAAATTTTCCAAACATGGGAAGAGAATCTGATATACAGATAAGTGAGGCATACAGAACCCCAATTAACCATTACCAAAATAAGCCTTCATCCAAACATATAATTATTAGGATATCAGAAATACAGCACAAGAACAAAATACTAAAAGCTGTCAGAGAAAAGAAACAGATCACCTACGAAGGAAAGCCAATCAGAATCACGGCAGACTTCTCAACACAAACCTTGAAGTCAAGAAGAGCTTGGAGTAAAGTATTTCAAACCCTGAAAGAAAACAACTTTCAACCCAGATTGATGTAACCTGCAAAATTATCCTTAAAAATCGATGGAGAAAGAAGATTCTTCCATGACAAAGCCCAACTGAAGAAATTCATGGCCATCAAACCAACACTACAAAAAGTACTGAAAGACACTCTAGAAAGAGACAAAGATGGCTACACTCTTAAGAACAAAAACAAAAGGAAACCACTAAGCGGGCAAATAATTAAACAGAAAATGTAGAAAACCATCAACAGAAAGATATCATGACAGGAATGAGTCAGTACATATCAGTTACATCAATTAATGTAAATGGTCTCAACTCACCAATAAAAACAAACTGATTAGCAGAGTAGGTTTAAAAACAAAATCCAACAATATGCTGTGTACAAGAAACACATTTCACTAAAAAGGAAATTCACAGACTAAAAATCAAAGGATGAAAAGAAATACTCCGTGCAACAGGACCCCAGAAAAAAGCAAGGGTAGCTATTATCTTTGCAGACAATATGAACTTCAAACCAAAAATGATCAAAAGAGATAAAGAAGGTCACTACATACTTGTTAGGGGAAAACTTCAAGAGGAAGAGATTATAATCATAAATATATATGCACCAAATATGGGACCACCCAACTATGACAATTCTTAATAGATAAGAAAAACCAAATAAACAATAATATGGTTATAACAGGGGATCTTAATACCCCACTGTCACAGAGAGACCAATCAACCAAACAAAAAATCAGCAAAGAAATAACAGAAGTGAAACAAACTTATGAACAAATGGATCTAGTAAATGTGTACCGAGTATTCCACCCATCAACATCAGAATAAACATTCTTCTCAGCTGCACATGGGTCATTCTCTACATAGACCATATACTGCTTCACAAAACATGCTTAAGTAAATGCAAAGGAAATGAAATAATTCCATGCATATTATCTGACCATAGCAGAGTAAAATTGGAAATGAATGAGAAAAAAACCTACAAGGACCCCACAAATACATGAAAATTGAATAATACTCTCCTAAACAACCAATGAGTCACAGAAGAAATTAAACAGTATCTAAAACTGAATGAAAATGCAAATACAAATTACCAGAACCTGTGGGACACAATGAAAGCAATCCTCAGAGGGGAATTTATAGCTCTAAACTCCCACATCAGAAAAATGGAAAGAACACACATAAACAACCTAATGCTGCACCTCAAATTTCTAGAAAAAGAAGAACAAGTCAAGTCCAAAGCCCAGAGAAGTGAGGAAATTATCAAGATCAGAGCAGAAATTAACACAATTGAAACTAAGGAAACAATACAAAGAATTAATGGATCAAAGAGTTGGTTCTTGGAAAGAGTAAATAAAATTGATAAACCCCTAGCCAACCTTATCAAAAAGAGGGAAGAAAAAACTCAGATTCATGCAATACGAAATGGAAATGGTGAAATCACTATACACCCTGTGGAAATACAGAAGATCATCAACACCTACTTCAAAAAACATTACTCACATATATTTGATAACACAGAAGAAATGGACGGATTCCTAGAAACCTATAAATCACCAAAGCTGAATGAAGATGTAAAACTGCTAAATAACCCAATCTCAGCTAATGAAATTGAAAATATAATTAGAACCCTACCAACAAAGAAAAACCTGGGCCCTGATGGATTCACTGCTGAATTCTACCGGAAATTTAATGCCAACACCCTGCAATCTCTTCAATGAAATTGAAAGAGAAGTAAGTCTTCCTAACTCATTCCTGGAAACATATATTACCCTAATACCAAAACCAGAGAAAGACCCAATCAAAAAAGAAAATTACAGGCCAATCTCCTTAATGAACACAGATGCAAAAATCCTCAATAAAATACTGGTAAATAGAATACAGCAAGTTTTCAGGAAGATTATACACCACGATCAAGTGGGATTCATCCCAGGAATGCAGGGATGGTTCAACATATGCAAATCAATAAATGAAATACACCATATCAACAGGGCTAAGGACAAGAGCCACATGATCATCTCAATAGATGCAGAAAAAGCTTTTGAAAAAATCCAACAGGAATTTATGGTAAAAACCCTACAGAAAATTGGAATATATGGTCACTACCTCAACTTGATAAAAGCCATATATCATAAACCAACAGCCAACATCTTACTAAATGGAGAAAAACTGAAAACTTTCAACCTAAAATCAGGAACAAGACAAGGATATCCATTATCACCACTCCTATTCAATATAGTTCTAGAAATACTAGCCAGAGCAATTAGACAAGAGAAAGAAATAAAGGGCATAAGGATAGGAAAGGAAGAAGTAAAATTATCATTATTTGCAGATGATATGATACCCT
The DNA here is from genome assembly GCA_004363535.1 of Dasyprocta punctata. Lineage (NCBI taxonomy): Eukaryota > Metazoa > Chordata > Mammalia > Rodentia > Dasyproctidae > Dasyprocta > Dasyprocta punctata. The sequence goes on from RJWM01002659.1 coordinate 85,281, forward strand.
ACATAGAAGACCCCCCAAAATCCATTAGAAGACTTCTAGAAGTAACAAACAAATTCAGTAATGTTGCTGGATACAAGGTCAACACTCAAAAATCAATAGCATTCCTGTACATGAACAACAAAGTCACTGAGAGAGAAATAAGGGAAACCACACCCTTCACTATAACATCCAAGAAAATGAAATACTTAGGAATTAATCTAACAAAGGAAGTAAAAGATCTATACAGTGAAAATTACAATACTCTAAAGAAGGAAATCGAAGAAGATTTCAGAAAATGGAAAGATATTCCCTGTTCATGGATAGGAAGAACAAACATCGTGAAAATGGCCATTCTCCTACAATTATTATACAGATTTAATGCAATCCCAATCAAAATACCACTTGCCTACCTCACAGAGCTAGAGAAAGCATTCTTGAAATTCATCTGGAACCCGAAAAGACCTAGAATAGCAAAGGCAGTTCTGGGCAACAAAGGGAAGGCAGGAGGCATCACAATCCCCAACTTGAAACTATACTACAAAGCTACTGTGATAAAATCAGCATGGTACTGGAGTCAAAACAGACCTGAAGATCAATGGAATAGATTAGAAGATACAGCCACAGCTACAAACACACTCAGCCACCTCATCTTTGACAAAGGGGCCAAACATGTACATTGGAAGAAAGATAACCTCTTTAACAAATGGTGCTGGAAAAACTGGCTTTCTATATGCTCTAAACTAAAACTAGATCCATATCTATCACCATGCACTAAAATAAAGTCAAAATGGATCAAAGATCTGAATATTAAAACAGAGATACTACACTTACTAGAAGAAAAAGTAGGTAAAAATCTTGATGACATAGGAATAGGCAGAGAATTCATGAACAAAATCAAATTGCATGGGAAACACTTCCCAGAATCAACAACTGGGATATCATCTTACTAAAAAGTCTTTGCATGTCAAAGGAAATCTCCAAGAGTGGAAAGAAAACCCACGAACTCGGAAAATATCTCAGCCAATTGTCCATCAGACAAAAGACTTCTATCAAAAACATATAAAGAATTAAAAGAAATCAGGCCCCTAAAATTCAAACACCCAATCCAAAAATGGGCATCTGAGATGAATACACATTTCTCAGAGAAAGAAATACAAATGACAAATAAATATATGAAAAAATGTTCAATATCAATGGTCATTCAGGAAATGCAAATTAAAAGAACACTGAGATTCCATCTAACCCCAGAAAGAGTGGCCAAGATTAAAAAATCAACCAATAACAAATGCTGGAGCGACTGTGGGGAAAAAGGAACTCTTCTCCACTGTTGGTGGGAGTGTAGACTGGTGCAACCACTGTGGAAGTCAGTGTGGAGATTCCTCAAGAAGCTAGGCTTAGAGATATCCATTCAACCCAGCTATCCCACTTCTGGGCATTTTCCCAGAATTGAAAACATTATACCACAGTGATATTTGTGCACCCATGTTTATAGCAACCCAGTTTGTAATAGCCAGATCTTGGAAACAATCCAAGTGCCCATAAATCAAGGAATGGATAAAAAGGATATGGTATTTTTATACAATGGAGTACTACTCAGCTCTTAAGAAGGATTGTATTGAGACTTTTATAAGTAAATGGACATGACTTGAAACCATACCCATAAGTGAGATAAATCAAACCCACATGTGTAAATATCATATTGCCTCCCCCGTGTAAGAAACTGAAAAAGTATATATGATCCAAAATCTACCATAAATACTATGTATGGGTGAAAACTGCTCAAAGAGCAAAAGTAATTGGGAAGGGAAAAGTAGAAAAGCGGAAAAGAGGAAAAGGAAAAAGATATAAATCTGTATATATGCATATGCTAGAGAATTAAAACAAACATACTGCTGAATGTATTAGTTATTGAGAAAGAATGGCTAATATTCATATGATTAGATCAATTTTACATTTCTATATCTGTTAATGTAAACAACCATTTTGGAGGCAATGATACACAATATTGCAACCATTGTCAAGTTTCTATCATTCTGTTTTGTAAACCTATAATATTACTGTTGTGCATTTGCTCTAGTTGTTTGTCTCTTTCTTTTTGTCTTTCTTATATATGTCTTTTTTCTCTTAAAAAAACTCAATAAATATAAACATTATATCCCTCAATATTAGCTAAGAACAATACTATTGACAGGTTTAAAAAATGAAATAGGCAATTAGAGGAGGAGAGAGGGAGGGAGAGAAAAGTGGAAAGGGATTTTAATAAATGAAGAAACAAACTGTGGTATGTGCGTGTAGCCAAGCCCCCTCATGATTACAAACTGCGTGAACTGCAAACACATACTAATAAAATAAAAGATAAACTACCTACCATAAGAAATTTCAATGCAGAAAATAATAAATAACAACAAGAACAAAATAGAAAATGAGAAAACAGAGAAGCAAGATACAACCCAATATCCCCAACGTGACCAAAACAAATCCAAGGGGCATTGAAGTGGAAGTAACGAAAAATCACCCAGATGAATTTTCGTAAATGGCAGCAGTTGAAGTAGCAAAGAAGGTAAATTAGTCTCTTGATGAAGTCAAATCACAAAGAATCACACAGATAAAGAGATGATGACCATAATGAAGGAAGTAGTTAGTGAATCTAGAATAGATAGAGTAAAAAAAAAAAAAAAAAGAACTTGAAAAGCTTAAGGAAGACATGGAAACCCTAAATTCCCAACATAGGAAAGAACTGGATTGCATAAAACAGATTCAAATTGATATTCCGGAGATCAAAAATTTTATTTAAAGTATACATAGCAGATTCAACCAATATGAAGGCAGAATATTAGATCTGAAAATGAGGTTTGTGTTTGATGCTCATTAAATGAAATATTTCTTAAAAATAAAAAAGGACCATGAAAAATCAATCCAAAAGCTGCTACACAATGCAAAGACCTAATATAAGGTTAGTTGGAATCAAGGAAAAATCAGAATACAGCACAAAAAGCATAAAAGTTCTGTTTGCAGAAATAATAGAAGAAAGTTTTCCAAAGCATGGATAAAGAATTTGAGATACAGATAAATTAGACATATAGAACTATAGCCATGATCATCAGTAAGTAAATAAATAAATAAACACTACAACAAGGCATATAATAGTCAAGATTCCAGAAGTTAACACATGAACGGAATGTTAAAAACTGTTTGAGAAAAGGAGAAAATCACCAGTAAAAGCAAAACCATGAGAATCACAGCTGACTTATCGAAACAAACACATAAATCAAGAAGAGCTTGGAGTGAAGTATTTCAAGACCTAAAAGAAAATAATCTCTGACCTAGATTGCTGTACCCTGCAAAACTGTCTTTCAAAATTGGTGGGGAAATAAGATGCTTCCATAATAGAGAACACTCAAAGGAATTCACAACCACCAAATCAGCACTCCAAAAAGTTCCGAAAGATACTTTAGAAAGACACAACAAAAATAAAAATTCCAAAAATCCCAATAGAATGAATCTATCAGGCCAGGAAAACATTTAAAAATGAGGGAAAGAAATAGAACCAACAGGAGAATAATATAAGGATAAGGATGTTAATACCTATCAGTCATTATTATCATTGTGAATAATCTCAATTCACCAATCAAAAGAAATGGATTGACAGAATGGATAACAAAGCCAGAATCTACAAGTTGGTACATAAAAGAAACACATTTAAACTAGAAAGAAATTCATAGACTGAGCACAGTGAATTTATTTAGTGTTACAAATGTAGTTTCATAGTTGCGTATGCTTTGTGAATGTTTGACTTTGCAAATAATATTAATACATTTAGTACTGAATAGCATTATTGAAAATGTTACTGAATAATAATTGTCAATTTCCAAAAAAAATTCAGCTGGAATTTTCAGAAAATTTATATTAAATCTATAGATAAATTTGAGAACTATTTCCTACCTAAAATCCTAATTCATGAACTTGGTGTATCTTTTCTTGATATGGTTGGTTTTTTGTTGAGTGCAAGCATATTTTATACTTTCCAAAATTAAAATCTTACACTTCTTTTGGGAAACTTTTGCTTGATTTTTCTTGGCACTATTTAAAAGCAATTATACTATTATTTTTTGAAGTATTATATATAACTGAATAAAGTGTGTCTAATTTGTACATTGAATTCAGATTCTATAATCTCACCATATTCATTATTTTTTCAGTAATAAGATTTTTTTATTGACTAAGGTTCCCTCTCTATAAGATTATGTGATAAATGATTGACGTATTTTTTTCCTTTCAAATCTGAATACTTGCTTGCTTGCTTTTTTTCCTTCACTTTATTTCTAAAACCCCCAGATGGACAGATATTGAGTAGAATTACAAAGAAGTCCTAGACTTGTTTTGTTTCTGACGTTATAGGGAAAGCAATAAGAGTTTTTAATGTGAAGCATAATTTTAGATATTTTTTCATAGATAGGCTTTGTGGATTGAGTTTCTTTTTATTGCTGGTTTGTGGGGTGTTTTTAGTATGATATGTTCTTGAATTTTTTTCAGCTGTTTTTGCTGTTTCAATTGAGATATTATGCATTTTTTTAATCTTTAGTTTACTAATGTATATTCCACTGATTGACTTCTGGATTAAAAAAAGCCTTACATTCCTGGATAAAATCACACTTGGATATATAATATAATCTTTTTTTACGTTTCCAAATTCAGCTAGTTGTAGCTATTTATTGCCTTGTTTTCTGAATTCATAAATATATTCCAATCAATAGTTTTCTTTTCTAATGGTATCTTTATCTGCTTTTGGATACTGACCTCATAGACTGAAGACAGACCTGCTGCCCCTCCTGTATTTTGATTTAAAAAAAATTGTAATAGCTTGGTGTTTTATAGAATTCACTATTGACAGCATTTGTGCATAAGCCACTGAGAATATTTCAAATCATTCATGCAATGTCATTATTTATGATCATTTCAGTCAGGATTTCTAATTCTCCTTAACACTGTTTTGGCAGTTTGTGTCTTTCTGGCAAACTGTGCGTCTATTCAGTGTTACATATTTGTTTGATACACAGGGCTTAGTCATAGTTCACTGTAGCCAGGGAAACTTGGGCATCCTAGCACTCTGAAAGAATGAGGCAGTGGGATCACAAATTTGAGGCCAACCCAGGCAACTTCATAGTTTAGCAAGAAGCTGCCATAAAATATAAAAACAAGAATAGAATTCTATTCTGATAGTTTGTAAGTTTGGTTAAGTTTTCAAAGAAAAAATCTTCACTATGTTAGCACTGACTTTGCACTACTGTACCTCTAATTTTGTTGGTTTTATTTTCCATTTTCTGCTTCTCTTAGTTTCATTGTAATGTGTGTTTTACTTTTTCTTTTTCTCTCCTTTTTTTCTGCCTTTGCATGTAGGTTGTTGCTCTATTTCTTCTTTTTAGGCTACAAGTTTAGAGTATTAATTTTAAGAATTATTTTAATTTGTATTTCCAGACACAAATAATACTCCATGTACTCTCTTGTTTGTGTCCTACAAGATTGGCTATATTTTTATTACATTTTCACTCAGTTAAAGTTATTTTTTCTAATTTTTTAATTTTTCAAGTAGATGTTTGCAGTTCACAATGGTTCCATCCTCATAGAGAATTACTCCATGCACATAATGCACCTCAATTCTTTTTTCATCCCCTTTCCTTCCATTTCCCCTGCCCTCTCTCCATCTTTTAGTCCTTTTCTCATTTACAAATGATGCTTTGTATCATTTCCACAAGTTTGGGATTACCTCAAATTTTCTTTTAAAAATTTATTTAAATTTTGTTTTAGAAATTCTTTTCATGATTTCTGTCCTTTTAAATTTTTTATGTTTCTTTTTACAGCTTGATACAACCACTACTTAAAAAATGTTTAGCACATAGTTATAAATACATATTCTTTTTATTCTGGGTATATGTTCTATGAATGTTTTTTAAGTCTACTTAGTTTATAATGTTTTTTAAAGTTTTCTACACAATCATTGATGTTTTACATACTTGATGTAACCATTACTGATAACACAATAATTAACTCTTCAGATTTTATTGCTCAGTTATATCATTATATGTTAACTTTGTCTCAATTATTTGATATATATATTATATCAAAACAAAAAATCTACATTTTGACTTTTGCAACATTTCCCTCTCTATGTCTGGTGATTTGTTTGTAAATATGTATTTAATGTGTGTTCTCCAAATGTCAGTATATTTCTCTCTTTTTTTTTCTTGATACTGGAAATCAAACTGAGGACCTTACAATTGTCAAAGTATATTTCTCTTAGTTCTGTTATAATTATTACTTGAAAGCTATACATTTCTCATAAGTTTTAATCTCAATATAATTATACCTCTGAAACTAAAATGTTTCTGCAAAAGATAAAACATAGTGCAATCTTTTAAAACATTAACTTCTAATGCTATTGGACAATCTTGGTCCTTTAAATATAATCTCACTGGTTTATTCTCATCAGTTAGCAATTTGTTTGGCCTTATGCCACTTTATTCTATTTCTCCATTATTCCCTTCTTTCTATTAAAATGATGCTTTCTAATATATTGTATGTCAAAATTGTTTTCTTTGTGTTTATTCTGAAAATTTTAGTTAAAAGCTTTCCATGAAACTGTCCAGTTGATTAACATCAATGTAATTTAATAATGCACAAAATTGTTTTTCTGTGTAGTTTCATTTATTTTCCCTCCCGAGTGTTGTAATAGTCATGCAAAGTGTACCTTCATTCATTATAATTGGATGTCCCCAAATATATGCCTTTTTGAAGCTAAAAATATATATCAGAAGAAGAGTATAATCAGCACAAGTGTGTACATTGTCTATTATATTTATTTGCATAGTTTCCTAATTAATCTTCTTTATGGTTATTCAAGTTATTCTCTAGTGTCCTTCCATTCCAACCTAATGGAAACTTTAGGATGTATTTTTGATAAGGTAGGCCTGCTAGGCTTATTTTCTGTTTTGTTTTGTTTTGTTTGCCTTAATTTTTTCTTCATTTTGAAGGACTATTTGTCTGGTTATAAAATTTCTTATTAATGATATTTTCTTTGTTTTTACTTCTTTAACTTTTGATCCCACCTTCTGGCTTGGTTGCGTTTTTGGCAAAAAGTCAGTTGTTAAACTTCCTGGAAATAACTTGTATATGTTAAATTATTATATTTTAAAATTTTTCTTTCTACACTTTCACAGTGATGTCAGTGTGGATATCTTCAATCTTTGGATATTTACTCAAATATCATTTTTCTTCTGTTTTCTTCCTTCTATCTCTGGAACATTAGGTGTATGTTGGGACTCTTGATGAAATCCTACATTTCCTTCATTTGGGTATCTGCTTAATTGTATTTGTTTTTTTCTGTTTCTTCAAAAAATATTCTAAATTAATTTTTTTCAAGTACTCTGATTTTTTTTCTAGTGGTTCAAGTTTTCTGTTGAGCCTTTCTAGGGAATTTTTCCTTTCGTTATTTTCCTTTTCAACTCCAGAATTTTGATTTGGTTCTTTTAGACAAATCATAACCTGTCTTTGCTGTCCTCTACTTGGTAGGATTGTGTTCTTATGCTTTCCTTTAATAATTTGAACACAATTTTCTGCAGTTATTGATAATATTGATAACAGTTGATTTTAAAGCCTTGTCTAGTCATTTCCACAGCTGAGTTTCATCAGAGGTAACTTTACAGTTTTTTGCCTATATACAGACTATAAATTCTTGTTTGTTTACATGCTTCAGACCTTGTTGTTGTTACACAAATTGGACTTTTAAAATAATTAATTAAATAATTAAATAGATCAAATCTGGCTTCTAAATAATTAAATAGTAATTTAATAATTAATTTTTAAATAATAAAAATGACAACTATGAAAATTGAAATATTCTACCGTTGGAATTGTTTGGCTTTGTGGCTTCTGTTATTTGTATATTTTGTTTGCTTAATCATTTCCTAGACTCACTGCACAAAGTTTTTAATTCTCTGGCATGTGCAGTTCTAAATTCTGTCCTACTTTGCATTATTCTTTAGTTAATGATTTTACAGTACACATCTTTTTTTGTTTGTTTGTTTGTTTTTGTTTTTGTTTTTGCGGCACCGGGGATTGAACTCGCAACCTTGCGCCTGCCAGGGCAGGCGCTTAAGGCACTGAGCCAAACTCCTGGCCCTGGTTTTTTTGAGGCAGGGTCGCACTATGTAGCTCAGGCCGGCCTTGCGCTCACGTTGTAGCCCAAGCTGGCCTCGAACTCACAACGCTCCGCCTACCTCAGCCTCCCGAGTGCTGGGATTAAAGGCGTGCGCCACCACGCCCGGCTTGACAGTACACGTCTTAAATGAATTAAATGAACATGGCTCCAGTCCTCTGCCAATATCCTAGGGTGTTGGTGGTAAGGTAGTCTTTCCAGGCTGCAGGAATTTGCAGTTCCATGTCATCTGCCACTCTTTACTTGCCAAGATGCTCATGGTCAGGCAGAAATGAGAATTTAGAGCATTTATGTCTTCATTAGGCATGAGCACAATGTGTTGGTGTTGAACGTGCTCAAGAACAGGTTAAAATTTCCCAAAATGTCTGTGTACAACTTAGTTCAAAAATTTGCCTTTTAAAAGCATTAACTGGGTTTTTGTCTACCAAACTTTGTGTGACTATCTAGTCCGGTGGCATTTCATATAATTTGGGACTAGTTGTTTTCAATACATGCTCTGGGTTAAGAATTTCTTTTAGAATGACTTCTTAGTTTTGAATCAAGACTGTCCCTGCAAATAGAGTCACCTCAGTGATTCTTGACAGTTCAAATGACGGCAGTGCTCTGGAGATGGGGCTTTTGGGAAGAGGTTCAAAGCTCTTACGTTTTCTCTAGGAACTCCTAGCTGCCAGCATTTACTGGTATTCATGAAGACTGCTGCTATTCCAGCTAACACAGGAATGGAGAGAGAAGAATGTTAATCATGCAAGCGGAAAGATCAAAAAATTGTTGCTTTTTTAAAAAATCTGAATCAGCTTTATTTTTGTAGAGAAATTCTTATACTTGCTAGACTGTTACAAACCATTGAGTAATGGCCAGAGTTTTGAAATGCTGTTTTTGGCAATTTTCCTGTGGTTGTAATCATTCATATGAAAGAGTTCGTTTACAGAAACTTTTACTCTGCAATTTAAAAACTGCTTTGGCACCATCCCAACTTAAATATGATTGTTTAATTAAAGCATTTTCTTAACCAGCATGTTTAGTATAAGAAAAAAACTAAATACATTTTTGTTCTTTTAATCTTTTTCTTCTCTGATAAAAAAATGTATTTTAATATGTAATTTGTGTCCAATAGAAAGTCTACAGTATATTTGTACTATTCTTTTACTAAAATATTTGTTTACTCAATTCTACTATAGTAACTGAATATTATAGTAAATGATACTAGAACCCAGTTGCTTGTGAAATATGTTAGAACGGATTAAGAAGTTCAGGTGCATGATGATTGTATAGAAGACAAATGAGTGCAGTATTCCTAAACCATTCATAAAACATGAGATAACCATGTATTTCTAAGCCTCAAATTAGCTATTCATCATGTCTCTCCTGTATAGTTACAGAAATAGCTGCTCCGTAAAATTTCTGAGTTAATTGTTGACTATGTATTCCCTACTTTGTTAAATCTTCTGCTTTCTAATTATTTATTGTTATTTGTGAATTTTATTTGCACAAAATCTCTACTGATTTCTCAATACAATTTGCATTAGTCATCTTTCCTTTCGCTGAGACACACACAATTTAAAGGAGATGAGGCTTAATCTGACACTTGATTGAAGAGGTTTCAGTTTGTGGCTGTCTGGATCCACGTCAGAAATGTGACAGACAAGTGTGGTGGGGCAAAATTTCTTATTTCATGGCAGCCAGAAAGAAGATCAGGGGTAGAGGAAGCAGAGAATAAGGGAACTGTCACAATCCCCATGCCTTCATGCCATACACACCAGAAATTTACCCTTTGTGGCTCCCAAAACAATGAATTTGGAAATCTGAACTGTCACTATACTCTGATACTTCACTTCTATCAGGCGAAAATCCGCTAAATTCCTCATCTATGAATTGCTCTTCTATACAAGAGAGAAAAAACAGGCTCAGTTAGTTACGATCATTCTTGCTTTTATAAAGATTTAATGTAAGACTTCTCAAAGACTACTACCATGAAAAGAAATAATTGTAAAATTATTTAGATTAAATTGTTTATTTAGGCCTCAGATTGAAGAGGTGTAATGGTAGATATGTGATCAACAGACAGAATCAAAAGGCTTATGCATCGAAGTAGCCTGGCAACTGACTTCTGTGCACTCTACCCTTAAAAACTGTGTCACACTACAGTAGTCACTTATTGCTTCTTTCCCTCTAATGTATTCCATCACAGTGTTATCAGTGGACAAGCTCATCATGTAGCCATTTTTACTTTTAGATAATTTAAGGTTTATGAGGGCAAATGTTTCTTCTCAAAAGTCTTATCTAAAACATGTTGGAATAGTTTTCACTTTAGAGTTTATATTCTAAAATTAAAAAATTTATTTGAACTAAAAAATCTGTTAATTGTTTACTTAATTTGTAAGTGAAACTTACGGAGGTGTGATAACATTTAATTGAAAATTATTGGATTTAAAAAGGCAGACTTAAGACAGTAGGATTTGAAAATAAAAGATCCCTTAGAAAAATCACTGACTTTGTTAATAATTTGAATTCATCAGGTGAATTTTAGGATACAGATCATTGTAACTGTAATGCATTTGTACTGTTCATTTAGTTACACTAAGGGTTATCTTCTATATAGTTTTCTGAGAGCACATGGGCCAAATGAACTTGTATAAATTTTATAAAACACAAATGAACCTTTAATCCCAGCATTCAGGAGGCCAAGGTAGGTGGAGTGTTGTGAGTTCGAGGTTGGCTTGGGCTACAATGTGAGCAAGGCCGGCCTAAACTACGTAGTGCAACCCTGCCTCAAAAAACCTAGGGCTGGGAGTTTGGCTCAGTGGCTTAAGTGCCTGTCTGGCAGGCGCGAGGTTGTGAGTTCGATCCCTGGTACCAAAAAAAAAAAAAAAAAAAAAAAAAAAATAGAAAAACACAAAACACAAGTGAATTCCTGACCATGCTAGGGAGGCAGTAATCAGCTGTGTTATAGCTTATGTACTTTCTGATAAAATGCTAGCCCACTGTATTGGTTCACAGAATCATTTGTGCCTGAAGCCAATCCAACAACTCCCATCTCCCTTTCAGCTTCTCATACACCTGAACAGTTATATGTTTAGTCCATGATGAAGGTGGCCAGCTTCTATGGCACAAGTATTACCAGTTTTGCAGGGAATTCAGGGGTAGATCAAACAGTTTCCATCTTTTTCTTTGGACTTTTCTGTGTTTTCTCTCATTTATTTTACTTTTTCATATGTCTGCCTTTCATAATTTTGTTCTCTTCAGATGAAACTGGAGCATAAAAAGTTAACCAGTTGGATTGCTGTTGTAAGGTTAAATTTGCACATTAAATTGCATTCAACTAGCCTATGCTTCTCCTAGTTTTGTTTGTATGTTGTGGTTCTGATTGAAACCACAGACTTGTCTTACTTTCGTGGGGACCTCTTTTGAGGTTATACTATGTTCTTTAATCTGTAAAAAGTCATTGGCTTCTTTTCCATTATGGTGCTCTACTCCCCTATATTTTCATTCCTCATATCACTACCAAGAATCTACTTGATAAAATTTAAAAAGTGCCCTAAGGAAATGTAATGAAGGGACCTTTTCATATATTAGAAACCGTAAGTGAGTGAAAATAATAGTTAAAAAGTTGACGATTTATAGTTGTATCATGTCAAAATGATGACAAAGCATGGAAGCACAATACATGCCAAATTATTTAGCAAATAATAATATATATTCCCCTCTTTACTGAAATTTGTGGAAAGGTATGATGTACTGGGGGTGCCTTAAACAGGCATGCAAGGACTTCCCTCATCTTTTTATAGTTTTCTTTTCAAGGTGTTCATGGTAGCTTGAAATCAGCATTGAGAGAAGCATTTTCATTTACACAAACTGCTAAATATTATGAACTAAGCTCCCCCAAGCAAAAGCCGGTTTTTTGACATCTACCATGAAACTGCTTGCCATGTCTTAGTTACTTCTCTTCTCATTGGGATACAAAATTTGACACTCACAATTTAAAGAACAGGATCGTTTTGATTCATGTATACAGGCCATAATAAACTGACTCCAAGGCAAAACATAATGGCAGAGAGAAGCAGAGACTGAGGGGAGTGTTTTAAGGGAGACAGATCCTACTGGGCCATGTCCCAGGAGCTACCATCCTAACCAGACTCTACTTCCTGAGAGCAGATCATTTATGTGCTCCTATGATCAAATCCCTTCCCAAAGCCCCACATGTGAGCACATGAGGCTTGTGGGGGACATTCAGGTAGAAACCATAACAAGTATTAAATTTGTAGTCTATAGTATTTAGATATTTTTCTTCATTGTGCAATATCATGTAGTATGGACATATTTTAGTAAATGTGATTTTTTTCACCACATTTTTTCTGTTAAGGTTACTACCAAGAAAGAAAGAACGAAAGAACGAAAGAAAGAAAGAAAGAAAGAAAGAAAGAAAGAAAGAAAGAAAGAAAGAAAGAAAGACATAGAGTTGTGTGAAGAGTGCTTTTGAGGTAGTATTTTCTCAGTGGAACTACTTGAAGAAGTGTATTAGTCACTTTCTAATCACTGGGACAAAATACTGAACACTTTCAATTCAAATGAGAAAAGGATCATTTTGTTCACAATTTCCAGTATGTCCAACCTGTTGGAACTGGCACTGATTCAAGGTAGGAGTGGCAGAACCGCAGGGAAAAAGCAACTGCTCAGTCTCTGCCAGCAAGGAAGCAGAAAGAGAAGGGAGAGGCTAAGGATAAGAACACATCATTCCAGCTCACATCTCCTGTGACTTTCCTCAGGTGAGGCTCCATCTACTAATAGCACAATCAGCTGAGAACTCATCAATGGATAAATCCATTAATGACTATAGCTAACACCCACATTCTCTGACAGCCTTCTAGAAGCCTCATTTCTGAATACAGGAGACTTGGGGGAACATTTTATATCTAAACCATAACAGGATTCTAGTGTTGATCAAAGAAAAATAAAATGAAAAATTTATTTCAAGAACATTGTATATAAACTGACCGTAAGCTTTTCAAAGGAAAAAAAAAAAACACGATCAGAAATTTTTGTTTTGAAATTTAAATTAACACTTCTGCTAGGTTGATTAGCTAGCACCTTTTAATGTGCCAGCAGCTATTAATGTTCTTTCAACACTTTTTATCTCATTGAATAAAGTGCATCCATGCATATAAATACAAGTTCCGATATATATTTGTAAAACAAAACAAGCAAAAACTATATGGATAGTGATAAAATTCTATAAAATAGTCAGGGTGGAGTGCCACATACCTGTAATTCCAGCACTCAGGAGACTGGCGCAGAAGGATCCCCACAAGTCTGAAGCCAGCCAGGGCTACACAGTGAATCCTAAGACAACTTGAACTAAATAGCAAGACCCTCTCTCAAAAAAGTTTATAAAATACTAGATTTGTCAAGTTGGGCATGGTGGTGCACAGCTGTAATCCCAGCATTCAGGAGGCTGAAGCAGAAAGACTGCTGTGAGTTCAAGGCCAGCCTGAAATATATAGTGAAACACTGCCTCAAAAAAGACAAAATAAATAAATAAAATAGATTTGTCAAATTTCAGAATCCATTAGAATAAGATACTACTCTTTCAGGTAAATATACACACTAAATTCTCTTTCCTCCTAACAATATAGGCATTTAAAGAATTAGCCAGCAATTGTTCTTCATAAAATTTTTATTTAAATTTGTATTTAATGAAGAAACTCCATATATCTTTCATAGCTAAACTTTAGCAAGGAAAGATACTATTAGATAATACTTCATATTTGTTAAAAAGCACTAGGTAGTCTAATGCTGGGGTTTCCAAATTGTTTCATATTTCTAATAACTTGTTTATATCTAAAATCTGTATTTAAAATTTAAAAGTAAAAGCAGTACAAGGACATAGGAAAAATAATACTTCTAATAACTGAAAAAATAGTCTCAGGAAAAAGTGATTCACTTATTAGAAAAAAAATTCCCCTTTATACTGCAGAATTACACCTCAAAGAACTGTAAAATGACTGTTAATGGCCTTTCTCTGTCTTGTGTTTGTCTCTATGGCAAAACTGTTTTACCTTCTCATAACACGCTCTCTAACACATAGCAAGAAGTGTTTATTTCTCCCATCTTTGAGCACAATCTGAGCAAATAACATAAAGATACATGAGAAGTAGAAATATTTGCTTCGTGTGTAAATGGTATACAAAAGAAATTATTATACTCTTTATTTTTAGAGCCAATTTCAAAAGAACATGAAAAAATGTTCTCAAAATGAAGGTCAATTAACTATAAACCCTGTAATGTTCCTTAAGTTATCACAACTACAGTTTTTTAGAAAGCCTGTAAACCAAGTAAAAACAAAATGTAGTCTAATGGTAAAAGTCTGTCCTTTTTTGAGCACCAAGTGTCTCAGTAAGCATACAGTGGTAGCAAGAAATAGGTCTTGTTAAGGTTAGGCAGATTGTCTGCGAAATGCATTTGGAATGAAGCAATGTAGTGCAAGAAAGATTTCCGAAGTTAGTACAAAATATATTATGGAAAAGATATATAGATTGCATGTGATTTTTAAGACAGGGCAGAAGGCAGAGGGACACTCCTCAGGGGACAGACACTCCCAATATAGTAATACCATAATCACCTTACACAGAAACAATCAGGAAATTGCTATTTTGAAACCTTTTTATTTCTATTTTAGAAACTTGCTATTTTCAAACTTTCAGTTGAGTCAGGTTCATGAATCCAACTGGAAGATGCTGCTTTCAATCCTTCATTTGCACAGGGGTATAACCAGTGGGAAGACCCTATTCCTGACTCTTCATTAACATGTAACAAACAGCCAAGTAAGTTTGGTGTGGGATAGTTTATATATTATATGACACCAAGTGAGTGTTTGGTAGAATGACTTGTGCAAAACATCAGTTTAAATGACAATAGATAGACATTCAGCATATCATAACCTAAAGAGATTTCTGGGTTAGTTCACAACCATTTCATCTGTTAAAGTAGTTGATTAAAGAATTAAAATTTAACTCACTTTGTATAAGAAAAATAAAAATGCAATGATTTGCCCTACAGGAAATTTACCCTATAGGAAAGTTGTGATCTTTTGCTAAATTTGAGGTCTGTCCTACATCATAGATGCAAAGCTAATGTTTAGAATTTGAACGGTGTAAGCAAGTGAACAAACAAAAAAGCACTGCAAGTAATTTTAGTACATTTTCATTAAAATCTTCTGTAAAGATATTCATAGTTATTTGCCAGGATATACCCACTGGCAGGAAGGGAATAGCTATTGTAATGGCTTTCAGATACAAGTAGGAGCAAACTCTGAAATAAAAAATACAAATATCTTGTTTTCTTTGTTTTATTATTATTATTATTATTATTATTATTATTATTATTTTGAGACAGAATCTCTGTATGTAGTGCAGTCTGGCCTTGAACTCACTTATGTAGCCTAGACTGAACTCCAACTCACAGTAATCCTCCTGCATCAGCCTTCCAAGTGTTGCGATTAGAGGCATGTAGCACTATGCTGGGCTAAGAACTTGAATTTCTTTCAGGTATTTCTTGTTAGAGTTCGTGATTATGAAGGCAAGAAGAATGTGTGTGATCCCAAGTCCCTCTTATAGAAGTCAACCATCACATTTATATGAATGTACAGAGTCTTTTTTCAGTGCCACTAAATTATAAATCTCTTTATCACTGGATTGAATTAATTCTACTCTAAAATAACTTGGTATGGTTTTTGTTTATATTTAGTTCGGTTCATGGTAATTCCTTTTTGCCTCCTTAACTGTATGTATTTTCTGAAGAGCATTTTGTGAAGTACATAAATCATCTCAGTTCTACCACATTTTTAACTCTGCACAAACAAAACCTCACAAGAAGCATCAATTAATTGTCAGATTTTTCTGGCTTTCAGAAATGTTCTTTATTCAGTCAAACTTTAGCATTTTCTTTCTTGTTTTTGGCGTATTTTCCTTTCCTCCCTCTTTTTTTTCTTTCCTTTCCTTTCCTTTCTTTCCTTTCCTTTCCTTTCCTTTCCTTTCCTTTCCTTTCCTTTCCTTTCCTCTCCTCTCCTCTCCTCTCCTCTCTTTTCTATTCTCTCTTCTCTCTTTTTTCTTTTCTCTTTTCTCATTAATTTTGGTTTGTGCTAATTTGTTTCACATTGTAACTTTAAAAAAATAGAACTAGGTTTATAACTAATGATGTTGAATTCTTTCTTATCAGCTTATTGGTCAGTTGGATTGCTTATTTGTGAAGCACGTCCACATATATTACTTGTTTTAATTAAGTTGTTTATTTCTTATTAAGTGATCATGACATTTATATAAATGTATTTTTCATAAAATAATTACAAATATTGTTTCTCTAAATTTATAAAAGTCCAATTTAGTACCCCTAAACTACATAGTCAGCATATTTTGTTGCAGAAATAATTATTTAACTAAATAAATTAAGATACTTTCCTATACTACACATTGGACAGTTGTTGTTTTGCATTTCACTGTACATCTATGACTTCAAAGAATAAATTTGCTTATTATTAACAGAAGATATATTTTTTCTACATGGATTTCTCACTGACCAACATCATTCATTGGGAAGATCATCTTTTCTTTACTGCAATTAGGTTGCAAAAAACAAATTAATTCCATGAGTGACCATTTATTCACAAGCACTATCATTATTATTATATGCTTACTTGTTGTTTTGTTCTGTTTTTATTTTTTTTTGTACTTAATATTCCCAAGATTTGTTGTCATGAATTAAGGAACACAACTACAGTTACTATCTACAGTGAGAAAGGGTACAAAGCAATGGTCAAATATTTTTTATTAGAAATAGATATTCCATACCTCAATAAGTGTAAAACATACCATTTTTAGCATTCTAGTTTATTTCCAAAAGTAATGAAAGTCAATATCAAAGATCAAGTCAGCTCAACTCCTGCCAGGACTATCACCTAACAGCATGCAAGTGTAATGCTATCATGGCCCAATCACCTTTTAAAAGTCACATCTCTGAACTCCTGAGGTTTTGGGGTTGTATTTTCATTTTAAATAATAATATTCACTCTTTGGCTCTCCAGATTCATGTGAAACTCCTTATGCAAAATGAGTTTAGTTCATCACTAAGATTTGTAAACTTTTAACAATTCCAACATTGCTGAAAAATCTGTCTAATGTCTCCTTTGAGACTCAAGGCAACTTCCTATCTATGAGATTCTATAAAAAAATAAAATAAAATAAAATAAAAAAAGTCCAACATACAGTGGCATGGGGATAATCCTCATTAAAAATGTGAAAATTAGGAGGATAAAAAGACGTCAGATTAAATCAAGACTGAAACAATATGTGAATAACATTAACACTGATCAAAATTTAAGCAGTAGCTAATCCCTTTGAAACATGGCTGCAGCAGTCTCTGAATGACTGGATAGCTGAACTTGGAGAAACTCTTTCCTAGTTGGCTCTTGATGAGCTATGCTCTCTGTCACAAAGCAGAATTTCAGTTTTTACACCTTTCAGCCTCTGAGATGTGCTTTCTTGTTGATTCCTGAGATACTCTCAAGGCATTTTTCCTATTATGATGATGCAGTGCACTTGGCTTTTTAAAAATGCTAATCATTTTAG
Source organism: Dasyprocta punctata (assembly GCA_004363535.1). Taxonomy (NCBI): domain Eukaryota; kingdom Metazoa; phylum Chordata; class Mammalia; order Rodentia; family Dasyproctidae; genus Dasyprocta; species Dasyprocta punctata. Next base: position 103,089 of record RJWM01002659.1, read on the forward strand.
TAATTAAGCCCTTCTCAGGGTGAACATTAAATACCTCAACTTCACAGACACTTTTTTTCTGTCAACCAAGAAGAGTTTTCATGTTTTTTTTTTTTATGTTTTTCTGGTCCTGTTTCTCATAGTAGATATAGCTAAAATCACATAGAGTACCTACGCCTTTCTTAGCCTGAATGTTGGGCTGCCTTGAAATATCTTCCCTCAGAATAATTCATATCACTTAAAAGCAATCTACTGTAAATTTTCAGAACACAGGCAAAATGGGAGCAACCTTTTGCCAGACAATAATACACATGACCTCCAGTTCAACTGCCAGTTGAATTCTTGTTTTCACCTGAATCACTTAAACCTGGCTATTTCTGTTTGCATGTCTGTCAGTAAACTGTAACAAATATTTACTGAATAGTGAGTGCAGTAATATGAAGATCACTTTATGTTATTTTAGTTATGATTTTGTGCTTTTGTCTTATATATGTCAAGGACATAAACTTTTGCCTATGTAAAATTCAAGACTTGTAACTCTATATGCGGATTACAATTTCTTTTCACTCTTCAAACAAAATACCTTGAACTCCCACTTGTGCTTCTAAGTATTTTATTTAAATGTTTCTTTTAATAAACATAAAATAAGTTATTAATCAAATACTGATGCTATAGGTACTAATTTATGGAAGATTTCTTCATTTTTGAGAAAGGAAGTATTAGACTGCTAAAGATATCTAAATATAAAATCTATGAAGAGTCAGGTGGAATAGAATAAAATCTATAGTTAAGATTGAAATCATGGTACATAATAAGGGCATATGCCAAAAACATATAAAACTATGATTCAGGATCAAGATATATACCTACACATAAGGCATACATATACATTAAGTAAAAAATCTCTTGTCTCTCCAAACCTCTATTATTTTTTTTAATTTTATGTTGCTAGATATTGCTAAATGTATATAATGAAACTTTTCCTAAAAAGTAATGCTAATTATTTCAAAATTTACTATATCACCAAGGTCTGCAATTACTTAAGAGTGAGTGGTTCTGGGATTGACCTCTAGCTTTGAGAATCAAAAATAAAACAATAAGGCCATTGGAAGTCTTGCTTTCTGTGAGAAGCCAGTGTAGGCAAGGGCACCCAGTCAGGTCCTCTTCACCTTGCTGGCTGCCAACATCAGAAGGCTTGCTTCCTGTAGGTGGCCAGCACAGGAATTAAGATGCAGTCAGATCTGCCTCTGTTTGCCAACTACCACCATTGGAAGGCTTGCTTACAGTGGGCAGCCAGCACAAGCATGGACATGCAGCCACGTAAGTCCTGTGCACCCCCAGGCCTCCATTGAAGACCTTTGCTTCCTTTTGGCAACCATCAGCCCCTGGGAGAATCAGACACATGCATGGCACCATTGCAGGAGTCCTGGTGTAGACAAACAGGCTAAGAGAACAAGCAACCCCACCAACAATCACTCCTGGTCATCAGGGAAGCCACAGTGTAGCTGCAAGTGTCTGGAGAAGCCCAACCCATTCCCTGGTAACTTCCTGGGAACCTGGGGTCAGAGAAACACAGATTCCTGTCTCATTCCCCTGTAGTGTGAAGGGACAGCCAATATCAGGAGTGCCCGGGACCCCACAACTGGTGTGTTGGAAGGAACCCAGGAGAAACTCAAGACTAAGTAGCAAAAGGCAATCTCAGACTTCCAGTCCATACAGAATAAGCCTGAGAGATGTAGTCATGGAAGAAAATAGAAGTCACGCACCTGAAATCTCTGAGACTATAGCAAATGAAGTGAAAAAACAACTTCATGAGAGTGTAAAAATGATCAGATCAGAAATAATGTCTCAGGTAAAAGAAGAAATCACAAACATAATGAAAGAACTGTAGAGCATATCTAAAGAAGACATAAATAAAAAGAGGAGCATAGGAAAGTGATGGAAACCTTGAAAGAACAATATAGAAAAGAATTACAATGCATGATACAGATTCAAGGACATATCCAAGAAATTAAAAAGTCAATCAAAAGCTGGCAAAAGTGCTTGAAAGAGACTGAAGATAGACCTTGAAAACAAGATCCCACCTAGTGATCATGAAAAGAAAGACCTCTTAAAAATAGCAAGGAACTATGAAATAACAATTCAATGTCTGCAAGATGATGCTAAAAGGAATAATTTAAGAGTGATAGGTATCAGTGAAGAAGCAGGGGTCAACACAAATGAAATAACAAGGCTATTTACAGAAGTAATAGCAGAAAACTTCCCAAATGTGGGAAAAGAATCTTGCATTCAGATAAGCAAGGCATATAGAAATCCAACTAGCCACAACCAAAGTAAATCTACACCCACACATACAATAATCAAGATCCCAGAAATTCAGCCCAAGAACAGAATATTGAAAGCTTCTAGAGAAAAAGAGACAGATCCCCTATAAAGGAAAACCAATCAGAATCACAGCAGACTTGTCAACACAAACCATCAAGTCAAGAAGAGTTTGGAATGAAGTGTTTCAAATCCTGAAACAAAATAATGTCCAACCCAGATTGATATACCCTGAAAAACTATCTTTCAAAATTGAAGGAAAAATAAGATACTTACATGACAAAGAACAACTGAAATAATTCGTGACCACCAAACCAACTGTGCAGAGAGTGCTGAAGGATATTGTAGAGACAGATAAAGATGACCATGGTTCCAGGAACAGCAGCAGAGGAGGATCGCCAAACAGGATAGACAACTGAATGAAGGGGAAAAGTGGAGAGTCAACAGCAGGAGGGCAGTATGGCAGAGATGAACCAATGTATGCTGATTGTAACCATTAATGTAGATGGCCTCCATTCACCAGTAAAAAGAAACACAGAGAGATTAAATCAAGAAACAAGATCCATCAATACACTGCATACAAGAAGCACATTTAACTCAAAAGGAAATTCATAGTCTAAAAATCAAAGGAGAGAAAACAATTGTTTCACATGACAGGAGACCAGAAAAAAGCAAGGGTAACTTGCCCATCAACTACAGAGTGAATAAAAAAGATACGGTATTTTCATACAATGGAAAGCTACTCAGCTATAACATAGGATAATCTTAAGGTTCTTGTAAGTAAATGGATGCAACTGGGGATTATGTTCATGGGCAAAATGGTTTGAACTCTTCTGGGTGAACCCTAGCATAAAAAACAGAAGAAGTTTATGGGATTCAAAAAGCACAATAGATATTATGAATGTGATAGGGTAGGAAATACTTAGGTGGGGGAGGTGATAATCACTGTTTATTTCTTACTGTCTTGTCTTGAACTCTTGTATCATTTTTACAATTTTGTTAGATGTGGTTTGGTTCTGTCTTGTTTTGTTGGATTTTACTGTGTCTGATGGAATCGGCAACTATTTTGAAGATAATGAGATGTATTATGTTGACCATTGTTGATTTCCTATTATCTTGTTTTGAAGTCCTATGATACTGTCATTCTTTTAATTGGTTTTATTCTGTTTTGTTTTGTTTGATTTTATTATGTGTGATGGTATGGATGGCTATTTTGATTAAAACAAGACATTACCATAGCCATTGTTCATTTCCCATTATCTTGTTTCAAAGTCCTGTAACACTTTCACTCTTTTGTTTTGATTAATTTTTTTTTCAGCACCGGGGCTTGAACTCATAACCTCGTGCTTGCCAGAGAGGCACTTAAGTCACTGAACCAAACTCCCAGCCCTGGTTTTTCAAAGTAGGGTCACACTGTATAGCTCAGGCCAGCCTTGCGCTCACACTGTAGCCCAGGCCAGCCTTGAACTCACAACACTCCTCTTACATCAGCCTCCCAAGTGCTGGGATTAAAGGCATGAGCCACCATGCCTGGCTTGTTTTGATCAATTTTAGTCTATTTTCTATTATTTTATTTCATTATGTATGAAGGCATGGACAGTTATTTTGAAGAAAACAAGAGACAATCTGGTAGCCATTGTTTATTTCCTATTATCTGGTTTTGAAGTCCCATAATGCTTTCATTCTTTTGCTTTGATTGGCTTTAATCTATTTTGTCTTGTTTGATTTTATTATGTTTGAAGGAATGGACAACTATTTCAAAGAAAACAAGGGACATTATGGTATCCATTGTTGATTTTCCTATTGTCTGGCTTTGAAGGCCTGTAATGCTTTCATTCTTTTGCTTTGATTGATTTTATACTATTTCATTTTGCTTGAATTCATTGTGTGTGAAGATATGGACAAGTATTTCAAAGAAAATAAGAGATATTATGGTAGCCACTGTTGATTTCTTGTTGTCTTGTTTTGAAGTCCTGCATTTCTTGCATTGTTCTGTTCTGATTTGCTTTGTTCTGTTTCATTTTATTTTATTCTCTTTAAAATAAAAAAAACTGAATAATTAATTAATTATAAAAATGAACAAAGAAAAAATGATAGAAAACAATCATGTAAGTGTGAGAACAATCATGTTCATGTAAATCTTACTAACAAAGTAGATAGGTAGATAGATAGACTGACAGATAAAAATGAAGATTAAAAATAAGAATGGTAACGAGTAACCGTAATGAGCCAAGAGGCCCTGGTACTAGAAATAACATATTGACTACTATAGTATACATATTGAATTCAAATGCACAAAGCTAAGGAACATTCATGAAAGCAAATTACATAGCTAGGTGTTTAATGTGTTTGTTTTTTCCCCTAGCAAATGCTCCCTTTGCTTCTGAGTCTTCATTACCATGTGATAGTTTTATTCTTCTATAGTAGCATCATTCTTCTTTTCATCAGTCACATAGCCATGTCTCATTCTCTATGTAAATTTTTGCACATACCTATTTTTCACCAGACCCCAACATTGTAGGAGGGATAAAGGGATCACATTCCCATCAGCTAAAGGAAATATTTGTTACTCATACTTAGCAGAATTTCTTCCCCATGGGATGCTCATGCCTCACTAATGGGATGACAGCTTGTCCTCTTGCTTGTATCTTTTTCTATCATGTGTCCTCTATGCTACTGAGGAGTTAATTCTTTCACTGACCTTATGTCCTCTTGTTTTCATTATTCACTAATGACATAGAAAAAGGTTTTAATTCTAAATTAGTGTTGTATTTCAGATAAACAAGACACATTTCTTGTTTCCTATCCATATTCTTCTTCTCTCTACAAATTGTCAATAACAGTATTAGGCATCACAGACTATAATCCAATTATGATAAAATTTTCTTATATAATTGTTTTCTGCTTTTTCCAATTTTTTTCTGTTTCTGTAACTATGAGTTACAGTCTTTGCCGTCACATAGGCACTCATATGTCATGAAATATAATTGTTAATCAGATTTTAAATATTTCAGTTATTATAAAGCTCATATACAAAATAACATCTCCAGAGCAAATGCTCTCAACTCACTATAACATGTTCTCATTATCTCTTAGTTAAAGAATTGAATGTGACCTGTGCTCAACATAAACTTTGTTGATATTTCTTTTTTGATGTTTTTTCTCCTAATTCAACGTCTATCAAAGAAGGATACTATATCAGCTCATTTTGACAATATCAAATCATACCACTTGTCCTCTGAAATTAAGATGGGATGAAAATATAGGATAAGATGGATCCTTTTTTTTTTCCCTGAAGGTGATGCTTAGTTAAGCACAGTTATACTGAAACTTGTAAATGTGTATGACGTGAAGAAATTATCAGTCTGGTCAGCAATGCCAGGTGATAGTGTATAGAAGGCCTCTCCACCCTACAGTAATAGACTGAGGCCATCAGATAGTTAAGTTTTTCAGAAAAGAAATAAAAGGGTTAGAATTCCCAAGTTAGGTAGTCTTTGACAAAGTATTTCCTAGGAAGCCAGGATGGTAATTCTTGGTATTTATGTCTATCAACCAATGTAGAGGAAAAATAATGAAGTACATTTAATATATATATATATATATATATATATATATATATACATATATATGTATTTCTCCTTTAATTCTGTTTTAAATGGTTGCTTTTACCATCCATTTACCTCTGGCAGATCTCTGATCAGTTACTAAAAAGCTAATCTCTGAAATAAAGATATAGTAAAATCTAAAATAATATTTCAATACATTAAAGATTTCTTCTTTTCTCCTTAGTTAAAATAATGACCATGTTTAAGAAAATTCCATTGGGAAAAGTGATACAGTTTGTCTTTTTCATTCTAATGGTATCTCAGATTTCCTCAAAGTACAGATGTGATGAGGTTTGGGTAGCAATAAGAAGGAAGGTTCGGGCTGTATTACATAGGAAGATCAATTACAAGGTGATGTTGATATTTTCTTTAACACAAGTGCCAATTTTGTTTTTCTTGTAGCACTAAAACCAAATTTGATGAAGAATGCATAAGCAGTTAATTCAACTATCAATCTTCTGTGCCAGAGAAGCTGCTATCCAGTGTTTCCAAGTACAGTTGGAGAAAACATTGAAAAATATCCCACAAGACTAAAGTTGACATTAAATCTGAGTGGTGCTGTACTTTTGCAATTCCAGCTCTCTGGGTTGCTCAAGGCAGAGGGTTGCAAGTTCCAAACTCGGTTTAGGTTACTTATTGACTTAGTGAGACATTAACTACACTTAACGTAAGAATAGACTGGGCTTACTCCAACTGATACATGTAATAACAACTGTAGTTTAATCTAATATGTAGTGCAGCTGGGCATGGTGTTGCACGCCTTTAATCCCAGCACTCAGGAGGCTGAGGTAGGAGGAGTGTTGTGAGTTTGAGGTCTGCTTGGGCTACAACGAGAATGCAAGGATGGGCTGAGCTACATAGTGTGACTCTATCTTAAAAAACTAGAGGCTGGTAGTTTGGCTCAGCGGCTTAAGCACCTGCCTGGCTGGTGTGAGGTTGTGAGTTTGATCCCCTTCATAAATGAAATTTGGACACAGATACTGGAAAATAGCAATGTGAAGGTGGGGGCAGAAATTAAATTATGCTGTCACAAGCCAAGAAGTGCCAGAGGATTTCAGATGCTGAAAAAGAGAGAAGATGCCCTCCCCAAGAGGCCTGCAGGAAGGACATCCCTGTTCACATCTGAATTTCAATCCTCTAATCTCTTAAACTGCAGATGAATACATGTCTGGTGTTTTAAGCCATTCAGGTTGTGGTGCTTTTTATACCATTATTGGGGAAGTTTATATAGCATATATGAAATAATTTTTACTAGAGTGAGTGATGGTGAGATATTCTGAGAAAATATTCCATTTATTTTAGTTGCATGTACAAAGATATATAAATGATGTTAATTAAAATAATAGATTAATAAAATAATAAAAATGGAATTTAGCTCTATCATGTTGTCTTGATTACTTTTCTCTCGTTGCCGAGAAAAAATACCTGACACCCAAAATTAGGGAAGGAAAGGTTTATTCTTACAGTTTCTCGGGAGTTTCAGTCCATAAGTTGGCTCCAAGGCAGCATGGGATGACGGGGCTATAGTTCATGGTGGCTGCAAGTTGCAAGCCGCAAGCTGCGCTGGCGAGACAGCAAGAGGCAGAAGCTCGGAAGTGCAAGAGGAAGACCCGCCTCCCCTTAAACTGTATGTCGGCTCCACCCCTGAGCGGGTACAACAAACCAAACACAAGCAAGTGCCAGACTTAGCACCATCAAAAGTATATGAGGACTTGGGGGGACACAGCATACCCAATACACATGTCACATTAGCTAGGGAGATATATATTATTAATCTCATTTTAAAAGTAAAGCAAAATAGAGAAGAAAGAGTGAGACAGAGATTTTCAATCTGTCTGTCTATAAGTATTCACAAAATACCCAGTAAATCTATCAGTACTTTATATTCAAAGGAATAATTATTTGCAATCTTTCAGTTTTATAAGTTTTCAGAGTTGTTGGTCAGAGAAATTACAAGAGTATGGATCACTTAAGAATCATTGCAAGGCAGCATATGATTAAATTTCACAATAAAGTCTTCTCTTGAAGGCAATAGGACAATGCATCAATATTTTCCATGGAGACACAGTAATACCTGTTGCATAATTGGGGCTATAGAATTATTGAGGGGTTTTATATGAGATTTTTACTGTGAAATATTGCATAGCTGAAGATAAGGCTACTTAATGTCATTTTAATTACAAACAGATACAAATTGCCACTGTGTGGCAAAATGTAGAAAAGAAATCTCATAAAAGTATCCTGTTTGTTGTTGCATTTGGCATTCAGAGCAAACACCAATTTACAGCACTCAGCATGAGCATTAGACATCTCATTCTATCATTTATGTCATGTAGGTCATTTTCTATTTTCTTAAATAAATTACATTTTCCCCTATGACTACACTTTTGCCACAACCTTATTCTGGTAATTCCCATAGAAAACGTACTTCATTTGTACCATTCATCAAATCCATATTCCTTTAATTCATCTTTCCTATTAGCATATGAAGTTCTACATTTTCAACAATAAAAATGCTGAGGCAACTTCTATGTTATAAAATTTCCCTAACTGTATGTGTTTGTGAGACAAATTTTCTGTGAAGAAGTTATTGAAAGAAAATCAATTATTAAATAAGGAATTGTAATAGCTGTGTTTTTATTATTAATGACAAAATGTCAGGGAAGTGGCTCAGGTCCTGGCTGGGCTCTGCCCAGTGACTCTGAGTACCCAGCCAGTGTCCACACACAGAGTTGTGTCCACTGAAGGCCTGCACAGCAAAATCTACCTAGTGGTGCAGCTTTGGTGGTACAGCTTTGGCACCTCACTCAGAAACTTGAAGGGCCCTGTCCAGCATCCCCAAACATCTGGGGACCTTTGGGAACTGACTCAGGTCCTGGCTGGGCCTCACCCAGTGAGCCCAAGTGGCAGGGGAACCTCCTGTGTTTAGTGGTATTAGGTCATGACCTGCACAGTGAACTCGAGCTAGCTGTGCAACTTCAGCACCTTGATTAGAACCTGGTAGGGCCTCACCCAGTGACCCCAAGTAGCCGAGGAGCTTCAGTGTGCTGTGTGGTGTGAGCTGAAGGCCTGCACATTGTACTCCATCTAGCTGTTCAGCCTTGGTACACCACTCAGAACCTGGTAGAATCCCACTCAGCAAACTCAAGCAGCTGGGGAGCTTCGGAGTGCCATGAGGGGTGTGTTGAAGGTCCTCCCAGCAAACTCCCCCTTCTTGCGGGGCCTTTGAGTGCCACTAGGGACCTGGAGAATACAGGAAAATGAAAAAACAAAAGAGTAAAATGCAATCTCAAACCTCCAGCCCATCCCAAATAAGCCTAGGATGGACACAGAAGAAATTGTAAGCCATACACATGAAACATCTGAAATGATAGCAACTGAAGTTAACAAACAACTCCATAAAGCTGTAAAGGAACTCAGATCAGAAATAATCTCCCAGGTAAAAGAAGAAATGATAAACATAGAAAAAGAAATGCTGAAGTTGCCTAAGAAGACATAGTTAAAAAACTGAAGAGCACTGCAAAAAATGGAAACCTTGAATAAACAATTTAAGAAAGAAATAGAAGGCATTCAACAAGTTCAAAGAGATATCCAAGAAATCAAAAATTCCATTGAAAGCTGGCAAAGCCTCCTCAATGAATTTAAAGATAGACTTTCAGGCTTCAAAGACAAGATTACAGTGAGTGAACAGGGAAGGAAAGAACTTTTTAAATAACAAGGAATCAGGAAATACCAATCCAACAGTTTCAAAAAGAAGCAATGAAAAACAACATAACATAGATAGGTGTAAATGAAAAAGGCGACAACACATATGATATCAAAAGACTATTTACAGAAGTCATAGCTAAAAATTTCCCAAACATGGGAAAGGACACTGACATACAGATAAATGAAGCATATAGAATTCCAATTAGCCATAACCAAAATAAATCTATACCCAGACATGTAATAATCAGTATCTGAGAAATTCAACATAAGAACAGAATATTAAGAACTGTTAGAGAAAAGAGACAGATCACCTATAAAGAAAAGCCCATCAAGATCACAGCAGACTTGTCAACACAAACCATCAAGTCAAGAAGAATTTGGAATGAAGTGTTTCAAATCCTGAAAGAAAACAATGTCCAACCCAGATTGATGTACCCTGAAAAACTATCTTTCAAAATTGAAGGAAAAATAAGATAATTCCATGACAAAGACAACTAAAAGAATTCATGACCACCAAACCAACTGTGCAGAGAGTGCTGAAAGATATGCTAGATAGACATTAAAACAACTAAGATTCCAAGAACATCAACAGAAAAAAACAAAAAAAGAAAAAAAAAAAAGAAAAAAGAAAACACTAAGCAGGGCAAACAAACAGAGGGGAAAGGTAAGGAACCAACAGCAGAAAGATAACGTGACAAAAATAAGCCAATATATATCAGTAATAACCATGAATGTAAACGTTCTCAATTCACCAATTAAGAGAAGCAGACTGGCACAATGGATCAAGAAACAGCATCCAACCATATGCTATATACAAGAAACCCATCTAACCCAAAAGGAAATTTATAGACTAAAAGTCAAAGGATGGAAAACAATACTTTATGAAACAGGAAAACAAAATAAAGCAGGATTAGTCATTCTCTGTTTGCAGAAAATATGAACTTTAAACCAAGAATGATCAAAAGAGATAAAGAGGGTCACTAGATACTAGTTAGGGGAAAACTTTGAGAGGAAGAAATAACAATCTTAACTATATGCACACCAAATACGGGAGCACCCAGCTATCTAAAACAATAATAATAGAAATGAAAAACCAAATGAGCAATAACACAACTATATTGGGGGAACTTAATGCTCCACTGACACAAACAGACAGATCAACTAGACAGAAAATCAGCAAAAAATAACAGAACTGGATCAAACTTGTGAACAAATGGACTTAGTAGACAGGCATAGAGTGTTCCACACAACATCAGAATATACATTCTTCTCAGTTGCATATGGGACATTTGCTAAAATTGATCATATACTAGCCCATAAAACATGCTTAAGTAAATGCAAAAGAATTGAAATTATCCCATGCATTATATCTGATCAGAGTACCATGAAACTAGAAATTAAAGACAAAACACTGCAAAAACTCCATAAACAAATGGAAGTTAAATAATATACTACTGAACAATCAATGGGTCACAGAGGAAGTTAAAGAAGAACTTAAACAGTATCTACAAGCAAACAAAAATACAAACACAGCTTACAGGAACCTGTGGGATGCAATGAAAGCAGTCCTCGGAGGGAAATTTATTGCAGTGAATTCCCACATCAGGAAAACAGAATGAACACAAATAAACAATCTGATGCTATACCTCAAACATCTAGAAAAAGAAGAGCAATTCAATTCCAAAGCCAAAAGAAGGGAGAAAATTATAAAGATCAGAGCAGAAATTAACACAATACAGACTAAGGAAACAACACAAAGAATCAATGAATCAAAGAGTTGGTTCTTTGAAAGAATAAATCAAATTGATAAGTCCCTAACCAACCTTATTAAAAAAGGAAAGAAAAAACTCAAATACACACAATAAGAAATGAAAAGGGAGAAATTGCTACAGACCATGTGGAAATACAGAAGATCGTCAATACCTACTTCAAAAACCTTTACTCTCATAAGTTAGATAACACAGAGGAAGTAGACAGATTTCTAGAAACATATAAATTACCAAAGCTGGATAAAGAATATGTAACCCTGCTGAATAACCCAATTTCAGTTGATGAAATTGAAAATGTAATGAGAACCTTACCAACAAAGAAAAGCCCAGGCCTGATGAATTCACTGCTGAATTCTACAAGAAATTTAAGGAAGACTTAATGCCAACACTCCTCAAACTCTTCAATGAAATTGGAAGGGAAGCAATTCTCCCTAGCTCATTCCTGAAAGTATGTATTACCCTAATACCAAAACCAGAGAAAGACCCAACCACAAAAGAGAACTACAGGCCAATCTCCCTAATGAACATAGATGCAAAAATCCTCAATAAAATACTGGCAAACAGAATGTAGCAATTCATCAACAAGGTTATACACCATGACCAAGTGGGATTCATCCCAGGAATGCAGGAATGTTACAACATATGCCACTCAATAAATGTAATACACCATATCAATAGAGCCAAAGATAAGAATCACATGATCATTTCAATAGATGCAGAAAAACTTTTGATAAAGTCCAACATTCTTTCATGATAAGAACCCTATGGAAAATCAGAATAAATGGTCTTTACCTCAATCTGATAAAAGCCATCTATGACAAGCCAATAGCCAGCATCATATTAAATGGTCAAAAATTCAAAACTTTCACTCTAAAATCAGGAACACGAAAAGGTCATGTACTATCACCACTACTATTCAATATAATGCTGGAAACATTAGGCAGAGAAATCAGATAAGAAAGAGAAATAAAAGGAATCAGGATAGGAAAGCAAGAAGTCGAAATATCATTATTTGCAGGTGATATGATACTCAACATAAAAGACCCCCAAAACTCCACTGAAAGACTTCCAGATATAATCACTAAATTCAGTAATGTAGCTGGATACAAAATCAAAACTCAAAAATCAATAGCATCCCTGTACACAAACAACAAGCTCACTGAGAGAGAAGTAAGAGAAACCATACCCTTCACAATAGCATCCACAATAATGAAATACTTAGGAATCTATCTAACAAAGGAAGTAAAAGATCTATTTAGTGAAAATTGCAGTACTCTGAAAAAAGAAATTGAAGAGGACCTAAGAAAATGCAAATACATTCTTTGTTCATGAATAGGAAGAAAAAACATTGTGAAAATGGCCATTCTCCCAAAATTGTTATATAGATTTAATGCAATTCCAATCGAAATACTATTAGGATACCTCACAGATCTAGAGAAATCATCCTTAAAATTCATCTGGAACCAGAGGAGACCTAGAATAGCAAAGGCAATTCTGGGCAACAAAGGCAAGGCACAAGGCTTCACAGTCCCTGACTTGAAGTTATACTACAAAGGAACTGTGATAAAATCAGCATAGTACTGGAATAAAACAGACCTGAAGATCAATGGAATAGATTAGAAGATACACCACAACTACAAACACACTCAGCCTCCTCATATTTGCTGAAAGGGCCAAACATGTACACTGGAAGAAAGATAGTCTCTTTAATAAGTGGTGCTGGAGAAATTGGCTTTCCATATGCAGAAAACTAAAACTAGACCCGTGTCTATCACCATGCACTAAACTAAAGTAAAAATGGGTCAAAGATCTAAATATTAAAACAAAACCAATAAATCTGCTGGCAGACAAAATAGGTAGAAAACTTGAAGCACAAGGGTAGGCAGAGAATTCATGAAGAAAAATCAAACTACACGGGAAATGCTTTCCAGAATCAACAACTGGGATCTCATCTTGTTAAAAAGTTTTTGTATATCAAAGGAAATCTCTAACAGAATGAAAAGAAAATCCATGAATTGAGAAAAAATCTTAATCAATTGTCCCTCAGACAAAGGACTTGTATCTAGAACACATAAAGAATTAAAAAAAAAATCCAGCCCCTGAAATTCAAAGACCCAATCCAAAAATGGGCATCTGAGGTGAATACACACTTTTCATCTGGAGAAATCCAAATGGCAAATAAATACATGAAAAAATGTTCAACATCATTGGTCATTTGAGAAATGCAAATTAAAACAACAGTAAGATATCATCTCCCTCCAGAAAGAGTGGCCAAGATCAAGAAAAACACCAATAACAAATGCTGGAGAGGCTTTGAGGAGAAAGGAACTCTTCTGTACTGTTGGTGGGAGTACAGACTGGTGCAATCACCTTTGAAATCAGTCTGGAGATTACTTAAAAACCTGGGATTGGAAGTTCCATTTGACCCAGCTATTCCACTTCTAGACATATTCCCAGAACTGAAAACATCATACCACAGTGATATATGTGCACCCATGTTTATAGCAGCACAATTTGTAATAGCAAAATCTTGGAAACCACCCAAATGCCCATCAACTGAGGAATGGATAAAAAAGATGTGGCATTTTTATACAATGGAGTATTACTCATCTATAAAGAAGGATCACATCAAGGCTTTTATAGGTAAATGGATGCAACTTGAGACCATACTCATAAGTGAAATAAATTGAACTCACATGTGTAAATACCATATTGTTTCCCTAGTGTAAGAAACTGGCAGAGTAAGTAAGATGCAAAAGCTTCAATAAATATTGTGAAAGGGTAAGAAACTACTCAAAGGGGAAAATATAACTCAGATAGGGAAAAGGAGAAAAGCAGGAAGGGAAAAGAAAAAAGGATATAAATTTATATACATACACTTAGAATAGCTGGAATGATTGTACTACTGAATCTATCTGTTCTTGGAACAAAACAGTTAACATTCATAGGATAAGATCAATTTCACAAGTCTACACCTGGTAATCTGAGTAATTCTTCTGAAGATAACCAAGAAAAATAACAGCCTTTGTTGTGTTCCTACCATGTTGTTGTGAAAGCCTATATTGTTATTGTTTTGAGTCTTTTCTTATTGTTATTTATTTGTGTCTTTTGCTTCTCATTTTTCTTGTGTTTTGTTTTGTTTTGTTTTGCTTTTCTCTCTAATACAGAAAGGATAGATATACACGTATAGGCTTATAAATGCCTAGAACTTCTAAAGAATTTACGAGAATTGATTTTATTACATGTGATGCTGTGAACAGTTACTTTGAAGAAACTGAGACATTATGATAGACATTGCTGATTTCATAGCATCTTGTTTTGAAGTCCAAGAATGCTTTTACTCTTTGTTTTGATTGGTTTTAGTTTGTTTTGTATTATTTGATTTCAATATGTGTGAAGGTATGGACAGCTATTTTGAGGAAAACAAGAGACATTGCAATAGCAATTGTCTGTTTTCTATTGTCTAGTTTCAAAGGCCCATAATGCTTTCACTCTTTTGTTTTGTTTAGTTTTGTACTATTTTGTTTTGCTTGAATTTATTGCAACTGAAAGCATGGACAACTATTTCAAAGAAAACAAGAGTCATTATGGTAGCCACTGTTGATTTCCTGGTGTCTTTTTTGAAGTCCTGTGTTGCTTGCAGTGTTCTGTTCTGTTTTGTTCTGATTTGTTTTGGTTTTGTTCCAATTTGTTTTGGTTTGTTTTATCCTCTTTAAAATAAAAAAAATAGCAAAATGTCAATATAGAGAATTTCTCTGTATGTCTCAGG
The DNA here is from genome assembly GCA_004363535.1 of Dasyprocta punctata. Classification (NCBI taxonomy): domain Eukaryota; kingdom Metazoa; phylum Chordata; class Mammalia; order Rodentia; family Dasyproctidae; genus Dasyprocta; species Dasyprocta punctata. Next base: position 118,241 of record RJWM01002659.1, read on the forward strand.
TATCTTTTAGGATTAGTTTTTTTTTTTCCTAGTGTTTGCTACAAATGAAACAAAGCAATAACTCACCTAATATCTTTCAGTGATGCTTAGACTTTTCTTATTTTTAGCTCCTACCATCTTGGTATCTTCTTCTCTTCTGTCATAACTGTTTTCATTGTTTATTTCTACCATAGAAATAATTGTTTCTTCTGGTAATCTTCTTCTTATGGTATCTCTCAGTGCAAGCAGTTTTCCCCACCAAGCTTTCCTCTCTGGGATGTCTCTGCACACAGCTGTATGGGGTGGTGGTTACTGTGAAGGTTACCCTGAAGGCAGGGCATGGGGAAGATTTTTCTATGATTTTATTTTATTTTATTTTATTTTTGGTTGTAAAATGTTAAAGTATGACACATTGAGGTACATATTGAATAATCTGAGAAGAGATCTCACAAGCAATTTCTCAGTTTCAAAAGACTGATACTGTAATATTTTACCATCTCCAACACAATTATCTTTTGAAACTTCCCCCAAACTCCCAAGTAGGATCCTCATTCATCATGCTGGTCAAATAAAAGTTCTGAGAAACCTATTTGGTCCTCATAGTTTATCATTCTTTCCCTATATCTCCAGAAAAATTGTGTGTTTCAGAATTAGTATCAATTTTACTTGCAACATTCTTCAGATCTACCTGTTAATCTGAAACACCATAATCTGTCAAGATTTTGAAACTTTTTAAAAGATTGTTGTCTTAGTTACTTTTCGCTCATTGCCGAGACAGAATACCTGACACCCAAAATTAGGGAAGGAAAGGTTTATTCTTACAGTTTCTCGGGAGTTTCAGTCCATACTTAAGTTGACTCCAAGATAGCGTGGCATGGCAGGCCTGCCGTTCGTGGCAGCTGCAAGCAGCAAGGCACGCTGGCAAGAGAGAGAAGAAGGATGAAGCGCAGCGCTGGCTTACATCAAGGGAGAACTGATCCGCCTTCCAGGGTTGGGGGCTCCGCCACCCCGGAGGAGAACCAGAATGGGTCCAACCAGGCCCCAACTCGCTGGGACCCTGTGGCACCAGTGCGCGGGCTCGGAATCAAGGACATCATCCAACGCCCCCCCTCCCCCCCCTTCCCTGCTGTAAGCAAGCTGCTGGCTCTGAGGTCTGGCTAAATTGATGGCAACTAAGGTACATAAAGCAACTAAATGCTAGTGTTTTTTCGAAGATTCTGCAGGCCTCTGATAGGCACCCTGAACGTCTCTTTGCATGATGACGGTAGGCAATGTTGCAGACATGGGGGACTCTCTTCTGTCTTGTCTTCAAGGACCAATGTGGTTCTCACCATTTTGCTTTACTCTGATCATTACTATTTTTCTCTTTTTTTCCTTTATTTTATATTCTGTTTTTATTGGCTTTGTATTGTTTTGTTTTTGGTTCAATTCTACTACACCTGTAGGAATGGTCAGCTAATCTGAAAACAGCAAGGTATGCTATTGTAGCTATTGTACTCACATTATCGGTCTTCAAAGTTCTGTATCAGTCCTACTGCTTTGTTTTGATTGACTTTATTCTGTTATGTTCTGTTGTATTTTACTATCTTTAAAATAAAAAAAATTAAAAGCAGAAGACCCACCCTGCCTTACACTGTATCTCAGCTCCACCCCTGGGCATGTGCCAATCCCAGTTCTAGATAACAAACTAAACACAAGCACTAGACTCAGCCCCATCAAAAGTATGAGGACTTGGGGGTACATACTATTACCCAATACAATTGTTGAACTAAACATTGTATAATTTATTTTCCTTATTATCATTGTAGTGTTGTTACTACAGTGTTATGATATGTGTTATATTCAGATGGTTAAACTTTAAAGGCATCAAATTTGAATTTAAAAAATTCTTCAAACAGCTGTATTCTTGTCACCTAGGGAGACATTCACAAATGAAGCCATTTTTATATTTAAAATGTTTTCACAATTTGCATGCATTCCATAAGTTACACAATAGTCTGTAACTTATCCTTTGTAATTTAATAACACACGATGGTGATAATTTCAAATCAGAATGTAATAAAACTTTAGTATATGTTGTGTAAGTAGAATAATCTACTAAATTGATAGAGACTAAATTATTAAACAAGACACTGATTAATAAAATTTAGATGTCTTTCAATTTTTGACATTTCAGATCATGCTTTGCACTTATGTATGCTAATTTTCATAGGTAATGATTGTGTTGGTAGACTCCTAAAAGGGAAAACGCTGGATCAGAGAGTATACCCCAGACTACATATGTTTGTAACAGCAGTATATGCTGCCAAATCCAGAAACTTGTAGAATTATTCAGAGTCACTATAATTGCATTTTTGATATTCTAAGTACAGAGAGAATGGTGCATATGCTTTTTTACGTAAAAAGTTTTCTGTTAGAAGATATGTCTTTATTAACTTTAATATTTTTTTTTTTACTTTTCTCATCCACAGCAGTTGGTACCTCATCCAAGGAGTGAAGAATGAGAGTCTAATAAACTATAATTCTCTTTTCTCAACAGTGTAACAGCAGGAAGGTACATCCAAGGAGAATGAAGCAAGAGAACTGTGATCTTGAGGGCAGGCTAGGCATCTTAGCAAGCTAGCAAGTCTCTGCTGCAAAATATAAATAAATAAATAAATAAATAAATAAATAAATAAATAAATACACACTAAAAGAAGGGGCTGAGGGTGTAGTTAAAAGCAAAAACCTGGATCAATCCCCACCATGGGATATAGATGTAATATGAGAAACCCAGTCATTACTTGCTAATTTAAGAAGTTAAAACATCCTTAGAATGTATTGAAAACACCACCCACGGCTTTTAGTGTGCAATGTGACAGGACAGAATGTGACAGATCTTGTGCAAGCAAAAGTTCTGATGGAAGAGAATTCAGTAAATAATAAGGAGAGTTGATGACCAAAAAATTAAAATAGGTTACCACACACATGCAAGTTAATGCAGCTGCTGTGAAGTCATGCATGCTGCATTTCAAAAGATTTTTGAATCAAGATTGCTTTGGAGCTCCAGAGAGTGTACTGTGTTAAAAAAAATACCTTATTTTAGAATTTAGTAATTTATAAACTATTCAGTAGCTACTTTATTTCACTGGCATAAAATGTGTGGGAGACAGAGGAAGTAAAGGAAAGAAGGAAAGAAGAAAGGGAGAGAGGGAGGGAGGAAGGAGGAGAGAAAGAGAAGTAATTTTCTAAGAACATAATTATACTCCTACTACAGAATTAGATAATCACCAAGATGACTGACATTTATTTCCCAAGTTGTCATGTTGACTGTTTGAATTTTTGTTATCTTTATTTCTTCTCATTTTCATCCCCTCCTTCCCTTCTGTTTTTCTCCCATCTCTCATTCTCTCTCTCTCTTTCCTTCATAGTTTGATGTTTTTATTCTGTGCTGCATCTCAGATTCCCTGAGGTCCCTTAGCAAGCTTTCCTGAGATCTAAAAGTAACAAGTTTCCCTGTACATTCTTTCTTCTGCTACGTTGCCTAACAAGCTTCTGCTTCAAACAGTGCTTTCATGAACATGTAAGTTTGAAATCATATGAATTTTGCTCAGGATAGTTTTATGTTTTCAGTTCGTTCTTCTTTACTATTTTGATAATTATGGCAATAAAAGTAGGAAATACTCTTTCTCATTCATTACATCCAGTTATCTCTTCCCTAGCTCTTTTAATCTACTATATTTGTTTGTTTTTAGGTTTTTCTGGACTTGTAAGATTAGAATGAAATCCTCATAAGATATAAGCTTTTTCTGTCCATTGAGCACCATATTGCTGGTGCCTAGAATACATATTAGATGATCAATAAATATTTCCACATGCATCAAATGTTTAATATAATGTATTAAAGAGTTCTTGCTTGAAACATAAGCGTATCAATGTAATAAAATTTTATGTTAAGAATTTAAAGAAGTTGCTGTCCTTTCCTCATCTTTTGGAGAACCCAACTTTAGACACAGAGAAAAGTAAATCTGAATTAAAGAACAGTGAAATAAATCTGAATTATATTATAATACATTTATTTTAGGAGATATCAATATTAATAAATATTAACTCTGTTCATGGATGTAAGATAAAGAAGCTCATGTATTTGTGAACTTAGAAGCATAAAAAAAGGATGACCAGAAGTAAAAGGAAAGAAACCAATGTTTATATAGCTGAGTCATGGGATTCTTTAAGGTTTGAAATACTTTGTTCTGAAAAGTTACACTTAATCCCACATCTGCCAATACCTCCGAATCTGATCTTATTAAGTAATAAGTATTTTTTAATTAATTGAGTTTATCGGTACATTGTAGGTTTGCATATTTATCACATTCATCGTAGGGAATTTGTATCTGTATGTGATACAACTTGACTCTTTTTTTTCCATTCCGCTAGCTTCCCTTTAACATCTTTACCCCTTTATGTACGCAAGCGTTCTTTCAATTTTTTTCTTTATTTCTTCATCATTTTTTCTTTTCCCATCCTTTCTTTTCCCTCCCTCATCTCTAGTTCCCCTCCCCATTAGCATATTTTCTTCCTATTTCATAATATCTATTACACATTTTGGTCCTTGTTTATACTTTCAGTTTCTCATAGCAGACAAACTTGAGGTATCCACATTTGTGCTCAATTTATTTCACTTAAGAGCATGTCCTCAAAACCTATGTATATATAAAAATTAGTTGGGACAGTTAGGGAAAAAGAAAAACAGGATGTTTATTATTTGATATTTGGATTCAATTTTGCTTTTTGAATTACATTTTTTGTTTCTGCTTGAAAAAATAGGTCTTGAAATCTTAAAAAAAAGGCAATTTAGTGTACTAGTAATGAATTTTTTTATCCAGTTATGCATTGAATAATATAAATTTCCCTCTGAATCCTATGTAGATGCATGATTCAATTTTGATAAACTATTTTCTTATTTTTATTTATTTCACATTCTTAAAATCTTTCTGTTCAGACATTTTATTTGGACTATAATATTATAAATGTGTTCTTTTATGTCCCAATATATTATAATTCTGCCTTCTGTTTCTGATTCTTTGCTAAATTTCATTGTAATCTGCCAGTATACATTGTTCACTTTCTGTTTCATTAAATTTCTTAGTGTGTTATAAAAAAAAAAGAGTATGACGTCAAAGTGCATCCATTTAGCAAGAAATGTCTCAAGCTTATCCTTTATGGTAGAGTAGTACTCTGCTATATTAAAAACGTTACCTATTCTTTAGCCATTCATCAGTTGATGGGTATTTGGGTTGTTCCCAAGATTTAGCAATTAAAAAGCTGTGCCACTATGAGCATGGGTGTTCATATATGGTTGTGGTATATTTTTCATTCTCTCAAGAAGACAACAAGAGGAATATATGGTCAAATGAAACCTTTAATCCTAGTTTTTTGAAGAATTTCCACACTAAGTGCCACAGTGGTTGCATCTCTCTACCCTCACACCAAAGTGCAGAAGCATTCCTTTTTTCCTTATAACCCCAGCAGCATTTGATGCAGAAACAACTCCAGACATACTTATCCACCTTATCATTGAAAAAGGAACCAAACGCCTTCACTGGAAAAAAGATAACCTTTTGAATAAATAGTGTTGCAAAAACTGTCTCTGGCATATGCCAAAGACTAAAACTAGAACCATATTTTTCACCATGCACTAAACTAAAATTGAAATGAAACAAAGATCTAAATGTTAAAACAGAAACACTAAATCTGCTGGAACATAAAATAGGTAGAACACTTGAAGACACTGGTGTAGGCAAAGACTTTATGAACAAAATCCAATTGCACAGGTACTGTTATAGAGGATTAGCAACTGGAATCTCATCTTATGAAAAGTTTTTGCACAGCAAGAGAAACTAGCAACAGTGTGAAAAGGCAACACATAGTGCAGGAAAAAAATTTTTCCACATGTTCCTCAGACAAAAATCTAATATCTAGACTATATAAAGAAGTCAAAAAATCAGGTCCCTCGAATTTAAAGACCCAATCCAAAAATGGCGTCTGAAATGAATACACACTACTGAGATGAAGAAATTCAAATGGCAAACAAATATATAAAAAAATGTTCAACATCATTGGTAATTCAAAAAATGCAGATTAAAAAATCACTGGGGTTCCATCTTACCGCAGAAAGAATGGTTATCATCAGTATATCAACCAATAATAAATTCTGGAATAAATAATGATTTTGTACATGTAACTCAGATAAGGGTATTAAGGAGACCTAAGTCATGTCATTAGTTTCCTTTTAAGAAGGAAAACAACGTAAAAGACTCAGACATGCACAGAGGGAATACTATCTGAAGAAACACAAACAGGAACATACCTAAAAATTTAACTAAGATTGACAATGCAAGGAATGTTGGGTCTAGAAAGAGAAAAGGAAGGATATCCCTACAGGTTTCTAACAAACCTAAGGTACGGCTAATACCTTAATTTCAGATTTCTAGATCCCCAAACTGAGACAATAACTTTATAAGTCACCTAGTTAATGATACTATATGAAAATTCTAAGCACTAGTTTGGATGTCAAAAAACTGGATAAAACACAATTAATTCCTATAATTTCAAATGCTTATCACAAAACCTTAACAAATATGAAGTAATTACTTAGAATTTCCTGAAGAAAAATCATGAGAACTCAGAACAAAAGTGTTATCTCAGGAAAAAATAGATACTCTGAAAGTGGAAGAAACATCACTACCATATAGTGCAACCCAGCATTTTTCAGAATTTATCGGGGACCCGGCCTAGATCCCCAATCTCCTGAACGAGTGCACGGCGAAGGCTTAAATAAATGAGACAAGTGGTATGATTTTAGGGCTCCAGGAGGATCAAAGCCCCTGCAGAGCTCTTGACTCTGCAGCTGTCGTGAGGGCTAAGACAAAGACCTCTCTCCTTGCCCGTATTTATTATCAAAGTAGACAAAGAGAGGGGATACTGAGG